>JASDQU010262618.1:5690-21228 GCA_032191745.1 Picea mariana
CAAGGACATTTCAACACTTTGGTCTAGGGGCATAAAATCCAAAACGAGCAGCATAACGAAGATTTGTAAGCTCTTGTATGTTTGTTTTTCTAAGGCCCACGTGACTACAGTACCCATAATTTCCCAACATAGTTCTTGAAAATCGACCTCTCATTCATAAATTACACTATGCCTCATTAAGAAAAACCCTATTGCCGAAGATCCTCCAAAAAATGGTTTTTCAGTCAACGAAATGACATTGGATGGGCCCCACTAGATGAAACCTGGTGCTCCGAGTCCAATGCAACCAACGATTTTTCCATCTGAGTCTTGTTTTGATTTTTATTGCAAGTTGAAACTCGCCTCCTCAAGCCATTCAGGGACATGTCAACACTTTGGTCTAGAGTCATAAAATTCAAACCGAGCATCATAACAATGTTTAGTAAGCTCCAACACATATTTTTTTCCAAGGCCCATGTGACTACACTACCCAAAATTTCCCAGTATAGTGTTCTTGAAAATCGACCTCTCATTCATAAATTGCACTATGGATCATTGACAAAAACCATAATGTCATAGATCTTCCAACAAATAGTTTTTTGGTTAACAAAGTGACAACGGATGGGACGAACTAGATGAAAACGAGTGCCCTAGATCCAATGCAACCAATGGTTCGTCCATCCATGTCCCAGTTTTATTTTTATCATGAGTTGCAACTCGCCTCCTCAAACCATTTAGGGACATGTCGACACTTTCATCCAGGGACATAAAATCCAAACCGAGTAGCATAATGGAATTTTGTAATCTCTCACATGTCTATTTTTCCAAGGCCCATGTGACTACACTACCCACAATTTCCCAGCATAATGTTCTTGAAAATCGACCTCTCATTCAGAAATTGCACTATGCCTCATTGATAAAAACCATAGTGTAGGATATCCTTAAAAAAATGTTTTTATGATCAACAAAATGACAATGGATGGGCCCCACTAGCTGAAACTCGATGCTTTAGATCCAATGCAACCGACGATTCATCCATCTGAGTCTTGGTTTGAGTTTTATCACAAGTTGAATCTCGCCTCCTCAAATCATTCAAGGACATGTCAACACTTTGGTCCAGGGGCATAAAATCCAAACTGAGCAACATAATAGAGTTCCATAAGCTCTTGCACTTCTGTTTTTCCAAGGGCCATGTGAATACACTACACATAATTTCCCTGCACAATGTTTTTGAAAATCGACCTCTCATTCATAAATTGCACTATGCCTCATTGAGTAAAACCATAGTGTTGGACATCCTCCAACAAAGGGTTTTTATTACAAAAAAATGACAACAGATGGGCCCTACAAGCTGAAACTCAGTGCTCTGGACCTAATGCACCTGACGATTCTTCTATTCATGTACCATTTTGAATTTTATTGCGAGTTGCAACTTTCCTCCTCAAGCTATTTAGGGACATGGAAAGGCACAACAAGGCAATGTATTGGTATAGGTCTAGGTATGGAAATGAAAGAAAAGGAAAAGCAAGGAAAGCCAAGGAAATCCAAGGCAAGACATCACAAGGCTAAGAAAACCTAGAAATGGCAAGGCAAGGAAAGGTCTAGGTCTTGGTAAATCCTCTTAATTATGATAATCAATGTTTCACAACTATGAAAATGCCTAAGATATATGAATAAAGAGAGATTATTTTATGACATTGAAATTCTCATGCAAGTATGTTTATCTAAGATAGATTGGATAACAATTTGTAGTATTACATTCTTAATGAATCCTTTGATTGTAATTTTTATGTATCAAAGTTGTTCATTTAGTACAAGAAATATTGTTTTTAGGAAAATAATAAGGTATGATACATTAATTCCATTATTGGTTTATTAAATTAACTTAATGAATTCCTTTGAATGCCATGCCATGCCTTGCCTTTCCAAGACATGGTATGGCATGGCGAGGAAGGGCATGGATTGACAAGGAAAGTAAAGGTAAGGAAAGGCATGGCAAGACATGGCATGGAAAGGCAAGGAATGGCATGGAATGGCATGGAAAGGCATGGTATCTCATGGAAAGGAATGGAAAGGAAATTCATGGCATGGAAAGGCAAGGAAAGGCATAGCATGGCATGGTATGGAAAGGGAAGGCAAGATAAGACAAGTGAAGGCAAGGTAAGACAAGTTAATGAAAGTGAGGTCAAGGCATGGAAAGGCAAGTGAATGCAAAGAAAGGAAAGGAAATGCAAGGAAAGTTAAGGCATGACAAGGTAAGGCAAGTAAAGGAAAGGCATGGCAAGGTAAGGCAAGGAAAGACATGGCATGGAATGGAATGCAATGGCATGACATGGCATGGCATGGAAATGATTCACATTGCATTCAGTTGTCTTGGCATGCCTTTCCTTTCCATTCCATGCCATGCCATGCCATGCATTTCATTTCCTTGACATTCCATTCCATGCCTTGTCATGCCATGCATTTCCTTTCCTTTCCATGCCTTGTGTTTCCTTACCTTATCATGCCCTACATTTCATTTTCTTTCCTTGACATGCCTTTCCGTTCCATGCCATGCCACACTTTTCCTTGATATGCCATGCCATTCCTTTCCTTACCATGACAAGGCAAGGCATGGAAAGGAAAGGCATGGCTTGGAAATGAAAGGAAAGGCATGGAAAGGCAAGGAAAGACATGTCATGACATGGGATGTAAAGTAAAGGCATGGCATGGCATGGAAAGTGAAGGAAATTCAAGTCATGGAATGGGAAGGAAATCCATGGAAAGGAAATACATGGCATGGAATGGAAAAGCAAGGCATGGAAAGGAACAGAAAGGAAAGGCATAAAATGGAAAGGCATGGCTTGGCAAGGAAAGGAAAGCCATGTCATTACATGGCAAGGCAAGGAAAGGCATGGAATGACATGGAAAGGAAAGAAATGCATGGAATGGAATGAAAAGGCATGACATGTCATGGAAAGGCTTGGTATCTCCTTCACTTGTCTTACCATTCCTTTCCATGCCATGTGTTACCTTTCCATGCCATTGCATGCATTTCCTTTCCTTTCCATGGCATGTCATTACTTGACATGCCATGCATTTACTTGCCTTGACATGCCTTGGATTGCCTTGCCAATCGATTCCTTTCCTTAGAATATCATGCCATACCATGCCTTTCCTTTGCATGTCATTCCTTTGCATGCCATGTCATTCCTTGACCTTCCAAGATATGGCATCACATGGCATGGGAAGGCAAGGCATGACTTTGAAAGGAAATACATGGCTTGGAAAAGAAAGGCAAGGCATGACATGGCATGGAAAGTGAAGGAAAGGCAAGGAATAGCATGGCAAGGTTTGGCATGGCAAGGAAAGGCATGGCTAGGAAAGGAAAGGCAAGGCATGGAAAAGCAAGGAAAGGAAAGGAAAGGTATGACATGTCATGAGATGGAAAGAAAAGGAAAGGCAAGGTGTAGGTGTAGGTCATTGATTTACCTATTAAGTGCTCTTTCTAAGTCATTGATGGTTATTTCTTGAATCTATTAAATAATTGTTTTATCAAAGTGGTGATATTGCATGTTATATTCTATTCTTCTTGAATTAACCTTGTCTTGAAACCCTCAATTTCATGGTTAGATTAGGACTTACCCTCGATTTCCAACCTTGTAAGCTTCACGTCTAGGGTTTAATTGTCATATTTCACCCTTAGAATACACCTTGACAGATTTTATTATATTTATGTCATAATTTGCATCCCTTTATGACTTGACGGCTTGAATATTCTAGGGTTGTTATGTGCTATCTTTCATTTCAGAAAGCATTGTTTTATCTAAACCCTAGTTTAGGCTTGCATTTTAATCCCCCTTTCATTGCATGATTACTTTCCTTAAGGGTTGTTATATTAATTTTCTTGTTGTAACTTGTCATATTTCTGAAGTTAAACATATTAATCACAAGTTTTATAAAAACTATAGTTTATTTATTGATTTGTGGTGTTTGGGACTTCCTATTGACTTGTTTGAACCTAGTTAATATCATTTATAGGTTTGGAATTAGAATGGCATTGCATGGAATGGAAAGGAATGGCATGGCAATGGCAATGGCATGGAATGGAAAGGAAAGGCAAGGCAATGGCATGGAAAGGAAATGCAAGATAAGACATGACATAGAATGGCATGGAAAGTGAAATAAAGGAAAGGCATGACATGGAAAGGAAAGGCATAATATTAGATGGAAAGGAAAGTGATGCAGGAGCATCTATGACGTCATCAAGTGAGTCAGTGCGTGGAGGAAAGAACAACTGGACAGTGCCAGCACATACCATTTTTTGAATCCCGTTGAAGATTTGTTGCGCCGCCATTTAAACGAAGGCATTCAAAGAAGGCGCACTTGTAATATATTCTAGATAGGAAGGCATTAAATAGTTTAAGGCTGGTAGATAGAAATTAACTGTAGATTAGACAGTTTTAGATTTCGAGAGGGAAAACGGAGTATAGACACCCTCCCTTGTAGTATTGTAAAAAAAAAAATTCTGAATTCATTACCATTCAGAGAGGAGCAAGGGAGCAGAGCAGAGAATTTGTGAAGAACCTCCATGTACAGTTATTGAATTAATAGGAAGAGCTTTGATTCAATTCCATGGACATGTTTGATCTCTGTGTATTGCTGGTATTATGCCTTTGCATGTTTGCTTCTTTGTATGCTTATCTTTTATACGCTTCTTATGTGATTGCCTACCAGGTTCAAAACCTGAGAGAATGAGGGAATGAGTTCCAATTGTTTCTCTGGTTGAGCCAAGAGATTCCTGCATAGCGTGCAGTTGAATTCCTCCACATAGAGTGCGTTGAGGAGGCCAAGTAGTTGAACTTTTGTTCTCTTTTACCCAGAGTAAATTGGGTTATTCGAAGCCGTGCAGGTGAAGTGCAGGTCAAATTGGAGTCTCAGTAGCAAGTCTGAGAAGAGAAGTCCGGTCTGTTGCGAGTGTGACTGTGCAGGTCCCGGGAGACTTCAACACTTGGAGAGTGGTTGAAGGTCAAAGAGTGAGCAGAGCGCGGGAAAGTTCTCTTAAGGAGTCAGAGGAACAAAGCTCAGGAGGGATCGTTCCTTTGGTTCGCTGTAGAAACGACCCCAGGGGAGGTCGCACAGGACGAAGGTGGTAGAGCGGAGACTTCTTCATAGAGGAAGAGAATCGACGACTTGAACCCCTTGGAGAGAATTCACCTTCAAGCGCCAGCAGAAGCCAATTGCCATCGTATATCGGCATATCGGGGTTGGCGAGTGCAAGGACTACATACACGTCGAAATTGCAAGCTGTGATTCCTCGATTTAATCAGAGCCGTCAGTTGTAACGCAGGCAGGTGGCACCAAATCCAGCGTATCGAGGTTTTGGCATTCAGGGTTTCCAGCAGCGAGGAAAATTCGCATTGTGGATTTGCGATCCGCAAAGTCCCGAGGTTGACGTGGCAGCGTGGGGCCCGAAGGTATAGTGGAATACAGGTGGCCTCACCTCGAGGATCGACACCTCGATAATCGGGGGTTCGACGTATAAGGGTTCGGCGGCGCGAGTGGCGATACCCCGAGGGTTGACTGCTGACCATCGGCGTTCGGGGACTCAGCGGTTGAGTGACCGAGAGTAATGTGACGAGCCTCGCGATATCGCGAGACTCGATATCTCAATTCCCAGAGGGGAGATTGCCGTAGGAGTTACTGTGGGTGACTCGTGACTCCCGAAAGGAGTTGGAAGAGCTTAGACTCTTCGGGCCCGTGGTTGAAGGAGGTCCTGGTGGGAGCGACCGTGCCGTCGAGGGCAGGTTGGCGTCAGAAAGGAATGGCTTGACAAGGCAAGGAAAGGAAAGTTCTAGGTATATGTCTAGGTCTAGGTAATTATTTCAATTTTTGTGGATGGTTATTTCTTGAATGTATTAAATAAATGTTTGATCAAAGTGGTGATATTACATGTTATCTTGTATTCTTCTTGAATTAACCTTTTATTGAAACCCTCAATTTTGTGGTTAGATTAGGACTTATGCTCGATTTCCATCCTTGTTATCTTGATGTGTAGGGTTTAGTTGTCATCTTTCACCCTTAGAATACACTTTGACACCTTTTATTATATTTCTGTCATATTTTTCATCCCTTTAGGGCTCCATGTATTGAATATTCTAGGGTTGTTAGGTGTCATCTTGCATTTCAACCAAAAAATGTTATCTAAACCCTAGTTTAGGCTTTCATTTTAATCCCCCTTTCATTTAATGATTATGTTATTAAGGGTTGTTATATTTTTCCTCTTGTAACTTAGTTAATATCACTTATTGTCTGGTGAGGCATGGAAATGGCATGGCAATTGCATGGCATAACAATGGGATGCATTGGGATCCAATGGAAATGACATGGCAATGGGATACAATGGAATGGCCTGAAAAGTCATTTCAATGGCATGAAAATGACATGGTATTCCATGGATTGGCAAGGCATGTCAATGGAATGGCATGGAAAGGAATGACAATGGCATGAAAATGACATAGCATGGCTTGGCAAGGCATTGCAATAACATGGAAATGGCATGGCATGAAAAGGCATAGAAATGGTGTGGGAATGGCATGGCATGGCATGGAATGTCATGGCAAGGCAAGGCATGGAATGGAAAGGAAAGGAATGAAATGGAAAGGCAAGGCATGACATGGCAAGGAAAGGTATGACATGGGATGGCATAGCAAGTCAAGATAATGTCATGGCATGGCATGACAAGGAATGAAAATGACATGGATTGGAAAGGCATGGAAATGGAGTGCAAATGGCATGGCATGGCATGGCATGGAATGTCATGGAAAGGAAAGGAATGGCATGGAATGGAATGGAAAGGAAAGTCATACAATGACAAGGCAATGCATGGAAATGAACTGGCATGTCTTGGCAAGGCATGGAAATGACATGGAAATGGAATGGCATGGAAAGGCATGGAAATTTCATGGAACTGACATGGAATGGAAAGGCATGACAAGGCATGGACATGACATGGAAATAGAATGGCATGTCATGGATTTGAAAGGCATGGCAACAGAATTTTATGACAAGGCATGGAAATGGTATGGAAATGGCGTGGCCTGGAATTTCATGGCAAGGAAAGGCATGGCATGACAAGGCATGACATGGAAAGGAAAGTAATGCAATGGAAAGGAAAGGCATGATATGGAAAGGAAAGGCATGGCATGACATGGCTTGGAAAGGAAAGGCAAGGAAAGGCATGTCATGGAAAGGCATGGCAAGGTAAGGCATGGCATGGCAAGGAAAGGCATGCAATAGAATGGTAATGCATGGCATGGCTTGGCAAGGCAAGGCACATCATGGCATGGCATGGCATTGCAACTCAAGACAAGGCAAGGAATGACATGGCTTGGCAAGGCATGAAAAATTTTTCACCTACACTTAAAATGTCATAAACACTTCATTGGATGGAAATGAACTTTCTGATATAAATTTAAGCCATATGTCCCTAGAAAAAATGTTTTTTATTTCTTGGTATGAGAAAAGTTTCTTTTTTCGTTATTCTTGTTTCATTGCAATCCCCATTTTGATTTGAATTTTTCCTTTCATAATGTTATGAAAAGTTATATTTATTGTTTCATATGTTAAAATGGGAAGCTATAATACAATACATGGGAGGATATATGACAATGGCATGGCATGGCATGGATTGGGAAGGCATTTCAAGGCATGGCTTGGAAATGCATAACATTGGCATGGCAATTGCATGACATGGTATGACAATGGCATGGAATGAAAATGTATGGAAAAGGCATGTCAATGGCATGGAATGGCACGACATGGAATTGTAAAGGCATGTCAATGGGATGCAAAGGCATGGTAGTGGCATGGAAATGGCATGGCATGGCATGGATTGGCAAGGCATGGCAATGGAATGGAATGGAAATTCATGAAAATGACAAGGCAATGACATGGATTGGAAAGGCATGACAACAACATGGAAAGGCATGGCAATGACATGACATGGAAATGGAATGGCATGAGAAGGTTTGTGGGATTTGGTTTGGGAGGGTCCTTTATCTCCTTGTGTGCTCTAACCCAAAAAATTGGTAGGAATATGAAATAAAATATCATAGATGGTGAAGGGAAAATAATGATGGCTTCAAGTCTCCGAATTACATTCTATGGTGTGTCATGAAATGTAACCTCAAAACCTTTATTTGTAGGTGGAAAATGATACCCATTCTAAGATCTATATTCCATGCAAACTCTCTCATTGTATTGATCAAAATCTATACGTTTAGTGGATATCATGGAAGAATGAATAAATGTTATTAATAATTGATGGGTTTAACAAAATTTATAGATACCCACTACACAACCTAAACAAACACATGATTGCATTAATGAGTCATTGACTACTCTTTTGGCATTTATGAAGGGTTACACATAAATTGAATGATTTTATATATTTTATGCTTATAAAGAGGGGAATAATGTGTATGCCCTAGAAAACAGTCAAATTATGGATTGGATTAACTAAGAAACTAACAACTAGGATTATCAAAGGAATGTCAAGGGAAGGATAGGGTTTGAAGAGCCCAACTCGTAACAACCCATGATAAGATATTGATAGGTATGTGTCCTTCATATTCTAAATATATATGAAGTGTTTAGGTTGTCCAAATTTTGTGTACTTGCATAATTGAATTTTATCTTATGTCATCTTCATAATTGAGTAATTTTAATACTAGTTATGGAGGTTAATTTGACACAACATTGAGCTCAGATTGTTAAGTGATTTAAAATTATGTAGAAGATAAATGAAAAAATTTGTTTCTATAATAAAGTATTGTAAAATGCCATTTCAGGTCAAAATATTTTCAAGTGACCACTATTTGAGGGTGGATTTTCATTGGATTTAGATGGAGATAATTCAATAGGTATTCCATATTGTTGGTTGAGTTAGAATATGGATATCCACAACATCCATGCAAATAATTCAAAAGGAATGATCTATCGATGATGTAGAGATACATGGTTGATTAGCAAGAAATGTTACTTGAGAACCATTAATTGCTTATGGATTTAGCACTTAGCAATATTTTCCACCACAATATATTTGTTAATGCATAACACAAGTATTTATAATAACTTTAGAAAAAAATAAAAGGATTAATACACATCAAATTCATACACTTTGAAATTCAAATACCTTGAAATTAATATATTCATCAACATAAAATGCATAAACAATGAGATTCATAAAACGCGTTCCATGAAATGTTTGTGTGTGTGTGTGTGTGTATTAAACATCGTCTAAATTGTACATTTTTTACAAAATGACACCTCGTTCCCAATATACAAAAAGACAACAATTTGCCTAACATAAAAATCATCTATATGGTGCTCTAGATGCAAAATGGAAATAATTGGTAAATCATTGACCACTTCCACCCTCTCCACCCTCAAGGGCATCCTGGAAATCTATATTTATTATATTTCTTAAGGGAGCACCTTGAGTGGTTCTAGATCTGGGCGTGCTTCGACGCTTTGGAGACTACAAAAATACAAAACATTGTTATAATATTTTTTCCTCGTTGGATTAATAGACATACAAAATGATACTTTTTAATTTAACCTAAGAAAACTCACTGCATATGCTACTATCAACCATGAGGGTGTTACCCTCCTCCGTGACCCCAATCTCTTCATGATGCCACCCTACATCTGGTACAAGGATCAAGTCAATAAAATTAAACAAATATGCATAAAATCAAATTGAATATGAAAAACCACAAAGTGGTACCAACATCCCTAATCATAGGCCAAGGATAACCTTAAGAGTCCATGTGTGGTTATTCAAGGTATATTTATTGGTCCTAGATAGCTAGAAGCTTCTTTTATATCCTAAGCCTAATGTCTCCTCCCTTAACCATATCCCAAGCCCGAGACCTATGTTCTAGGTGAGGTTATTAGCCCTAGATTCCTAAAATATTTAATTAGGGCCTGAGGCTAGGTTTTCCTCCCTCAACCATGTTCAATGCATCCTGACCCAAATCTAGTGCTAAAAACCATCTAATATATCCGGGTAAAATCATGAAGATGGTTGTCTATTTTACTTGTTTTATGAGAAAAAAAACTATTTTTTCACAAGTTCTTCAACTTCCGATATACAAACGTATTTTTTATTTAGAATTTCACTTTACAGTAAAAAAAAACTTTTGAAGAATTTTGTTAGCTTTCCACTAACTATTTTTCAAATTTTTTGTATTGAGATTTGATATGTCAATTTGGCAATTGTTTGTTCCTTAAACATCAAATGAATGATAATGAGTTATTCCCCGCCCCCCACAACAATGTGTCTATTATTAAACTTTTTTTTCTGACAAAAGAAATATATTGCAACAATCTACAGAGACTCTATTTTATTATGNAATTTTGAATCTAACGGACGAATATTATAATTTCTAGAATTTTTTGAATTTGACCAAGCTAAAAACGTTGTAGATTTTAAAAAGATGTTTTCTCCCACCTTGTATCTATTTTAATTTTTACTTAAAAGTAAAATCTAAAAATACCCTTTTGAAAAGAATAGTTTAAGGATTTTGAATATAATTTTTTCTAAATTTTCCACTGTGTATTTTAGAAATACGAATATTTCATTTCGTTGAATCATAATGTCACTGAAAATATTATGCAGTGATTTTTTTTTAAATTAAAAAAAAATAGATAAAATTAATGAAAATGAAATCAAATTATATCCATTGAAAGTAGATTCAATTTTTCAAAACTTGGTATCAATTTTGAAACTAAATTCTGAGTATTTGCAGGAGTTTGCAACCTTCAATGTTTAGGTAAGATAGAGGGATTTTTTAGGTTCCTGCAAATAGTCCCATTTGTTGGTTTTCAATGGAAAGAATCTTTCGTCTGAAAAAAAATAAATTAGGTTGGAATATGTAATTCTAATGAAATCTGTCAAAAATAAACAGTTTCCTAGATTTTCTGCCGAAATATGAGAGAGAGAATTCGGTAGGCCGGAAACAATGAGGAGACACATTTTTTCGTTTCACTTGTCGCCAAATCTTATAAATACGCTTTCAGCTGAACCAATTTAACACAATTCACTCTCTTGTTTCATGGTTTTGTAGAGCACCTAAAAAAGTTTTGAATCATCTTTTTCATTTTTTTTAACAAGGTAGTTGATGTTTTGAATGCAGAAAAATAGTTTGTTTTTTTCAAGTTCAAGTTTTTATTGGAATAATAATTTATATATTGAAGATAAATGTTGAACATTTTTCAAGGTGAAGGCTTTGTTGAACATTTTTTCAAAGTGAATGCTTTGTTGAACATTTTTTCAAGGTGAAGGATTTGTTGAACTTTTTTTCAAAGTGAAGGCTTTGTTGAACATTTTTTAAAGGTGAAGGCTTTGTTGAACATTTTTTCAAAGCGAAGGTTTTGTTGAACATTTTTTCAAGGTGAATCCTTTGTTGAACATTTTTTCAAAGTGAAGGCTTTGTTGAACATTTTTTCAAGGTGAATTCTTTGTTCAACATAAAATTATTGATATTATTTTTAAATAATTTTTGTGACAATGAATTTTTTCTGAGAGTATTCTGAAATGTTGATTTTTTAAAAATCTTTTACAGATAACTATACTTATAGGAAACAAAAGTTTGCGCAATATAAAATTTGATCGCAGTCGAGATGAAAATCACCATAATGAACAAAGGAAATAACATTATTGGAGAAATAAACGAGAACATGCAAATGTTGAAGAAAGAAACGATGATGATGTTAATAGAGATTTTCAACAAGAAGAAATCCAACCAGGTATGCATGCACATATTGTCTATATTAAAAGTATAGAATTCAAATTCAAATTATTGTTTAATATAATTGATTGTAATTTCGATTTGATGTTTTTCAAAACACATAAATAGATTTGTCTCATAATGTCGACGAAGTCGTTGAAACTGAAATTGAAGCAGAAGTCGAATCACCTATAGGTATGTACATACATTTAGATAATATAAGATTAACACTTGTATATAGTTTATTGAATTTATGTTCAGGTTTTGTTTTTTAATATAAAATTTAAATTGAAATATGCAGAAGAATCTATCAACATTGATGATGAAATATTATAAAATGTTGATACTAACAAATTTGAGAAGAAAGAAGCTTACAATTATATAAGATATCAAACTAAGAATATGTATAATACTTTTTTCAAAGATGAATTTGTAATAGTACAAGCTCAACTTTTACTCTTTCTAATAAAGTTAATAAAGTTAAAAGAATCTACATCATTATTGGGTATTCAAAAGTCGAAAAAAGATACAAAGGTGAAACATAATGTATTTGACAATATAACTAGTGTATTAAAATCTTTTGGAGAATATCGAAAAAAAGATGTCAGTTTGTTGGTAGCCACACACAAGTTTTTGATATTTAACACTTCCGAAAGAGATTACACTTTCTGTAGATGCCATCACCTCAATTTTGTAAACATTTTTCCGAGTTTCAAAATGATTGATTAAAGATTACCTTATTAATATTTATTGTTTGCATTTTCGCTTATTTTATTTTAATTCATGACTATAAGCATGAATTAAACATAAAACTTGGCTTGGTTTAATAATTTTGTGCCTTGTTAATATCTTTTTAAAATCCACCCATATGTAATTAAAATTCAAATCTTATCAAATGTTTGCTTAATCCATTACCGAATTTTTGTTTTAATATGGTTTTTATGAACCATTGAATTCAAAACAACCATATTAAAACAAAAATCCAGTAATGGATTAATCAAACATTTGATAAGATTTTAATTTTAATTACATATAGGTGGCTTTTAAAAAGATATTTCCAAGGCAAAAAATTATTAAACCAAGCCAAGTTTTATGTTTAATTCATTCTTATAGTCATGAATTAAAATAAAACAAATGAAAATGAAAACAATAAAGATTAATAAGGTAAGCGTTAATCAATCATTTTGAAACTCAGAAAAATGTTTACAAAATTGAGGTGATGGAAGCTACAGAAAGTGTAATCTCTTTCGAAAGTGTTAAATATCAAAAACTTGTGCGTGGATGCCAGCAATGGTAAGGTACTGGGCAAAGAAGTTATCTTTGCATCACTGGAAAATTAATGTTAGGGTAAATCAGAAAAATAAAATTTTAAGAAACAGTTTACTACAGGTCAAACATTCTGATCAAAACTCAGAAAATAACGTAGTCTAGCATCATATGTATTTCTGTCAAAAATTCCATATAGTATCAAGTCTTGATTACGAGTGGAATGATGTCTAGGCAGCCGACTCCAATACTGTTGACAGGGCCACTGCTGCCAGCAGGCATCCATAGCCTCGGCAGGGATGTCATTTAACCCACTCTAACACCTTTGTCATATCCAAGAGTCGTCCATTCATGATAAAGAACATCTTTATTTTTTATCAATTCTAAAACACATACCTGAAAACTTTCGTAAACTCGACATTGCTTCACTGCCAGCAGGCCTATTCACTACCCTGACGAAGTTGTCTTGGCATCATGTATGCATTTACCCGCTACCGGCATACATGTTCAGTGTAGCGGCAGGTTTACAAACACTTCCCACACCTTGCAGTGCTTTCAAATCTCTAGAACTTATTTATAAATTTGCATAAACTTTATGATATTCAAGAGAGCAGGGTGATACTGAAAATTTCAGATTTTGAAAATAAAACTTGATCCTTTACAACTTATTTTCTGGTTTAATGACCTTCATCATGATATGAACACTTAGATTTTTGTTAATAAACCATCTCGAGGACATGAAGGTATAATTGAGTTGTTTTCTTTAAAACAGGGACAACGTTAAGAGTTTTATTAATGATAATTGTGTCTTCTCGTAATTTTAAAGTGAAACCAGGAACATTGTTTTGAACATAAATTTACATTTGTTGATCTGAGTTTTAGCATTTACAACACTGGTTCTTTTAGGAGTCATCAACTACTACTCATGAATAATAATTTCTATTTCCCCTTCCACAAACGAAATGGTGACTCAAACGTGATTATTTGGAAAACAAATCAAAATCAGGAAAAATTAAAAGAACCAAAATTAAAAACATAAAAGAAAATTAAAACTATGTACAAAAGGGTGGATCTGAAATCATTAGGTGAAATACCTTTTGAGAGCCTGGCCATTCACTGGGAAAGTGTCTAGTTGTCCCTCCAAATTATGCAGACAGAAAGAGCTAGGCCCCAATTTTTCAGAAATTACAAATGGTCCCAACCACAGATTCTGGAACTTGGTGTGTTCCCCCTTTCCCTCATGAGCTTTGTCCCATTTGAGAACCAAGTCTCCGACATTGAAAATCGTATCTGAAAAGGAATCTGAATCAAACCAACATTTTACAATGTGTTGATGCTGATCCAGTTTCTTCTTTGCTTGTGTTCTCACTTCCTCTAGTTTTAATAATTCATTTATTCGATTTTCTAGAGGAGGGCACTCCTCTTCTTGAACTTGTTGTGAAAGTTGCAGGGAGGGAAGTAAAACATGCGGAGGGAGAATTGTTTCTCTTCTGTAGATGAGGAAGAAAGGGGAATTAATAAAAAAGGATTTTGGGGTTATCCTATCAACCTAAAGTGCATTATTTGGTGCATTGTGCCAATTCTTGTGATTTTATGAAACTGTCCTTTTAATAATCTTGACTAAGTTTTTGTTCATTGATTCTACTAGGCCATTTCCTTGATGCTAGTAGCTAGCATAATACTTCAGTTTAATCCATTTTTCCAGAGAAAAAATGTTCATATCAAGGGATGAAAAGTAATAGGTGTTATAAAGAACCCGACATTTGGGAATGTAACGACCCCTTCGTTAAGTCTATGAATAGCGAAGTTCAATAGGAAATTTTTTTCTTTTTTTTTTCTTTTTAACAAATAAGAAATTATCAACATCACCTAATTCATATCAATGCAAAAACACATGACATCATAACTAAGGTCACACATGATCAGAATATAAACAAACTCTACAATATCATTGCTGAACGAAATTGCAAAATATAATGCCAAACAATCTCATCATATTATCCCAATAACAATAATTTGTCGAATATAAAACGCTTTCTACTTTACCAATTAAAATCGTACCTTAGCCACACACCCGCTTCGGAGACGTCCCGTGCATCGTGCCTTGTCCGTTCTCCCTGCCGCTTCCGCTTGCCAACCGCTGAAAACTCACCGGTACCTCCCAGCCAAACGCTAGGGATACTCTGCTTCCCCCTTATCCCCCCGAGCCGCAAAGGGGCCACACAAGCACCAGAGATAAACTAGCGTCTCAGCTCGCCTCCATGGCGGAGCTACCACTCCCACACACACAGCTGAGATAAACCCAACTCCTCACAAGCAATCCGTCAAGCCACAACTCGGCAGTGTAACGTTACGCTAACCGTTCATCCCCCCTCTTCCTTCCTTTCCCCTCATTTTATAGAATTTTGAGACTGACCTAATTCATAAATCATTAATTAATTAATTTTTAATGACTAACCCTCTAACAGTCTCCACCATCCAAGTGTCACACATGCCTCTGGTTCTCCAAAATTAATTTC
>JASDQU010262621.1:0-15509 GCA_032191745.1 Picea mariana
CCACGAATGTTCGACTTCAGCTCATCTATTCATGTTCAGTGGAATTTACTTGGGTACCTTGGGAATCATTGACATTAATGGTGATCTCTCTCGCACTTGTTAACGGTTTACCTCATTGACCGGTAATCAAGTGGTGTCTGCCATGTTCGACGCCAAAACATCTATTCACATGGTTATATCCGTGCCATATTTGGATTGGTATGAAGACCCTGGGGTGAGTAATTCACTTTGATATATGCCTCGCCCTGGTTGCGAAGGAGTTCTAAACTAAAAGCACATATACTGTTACATAGATCCACTTTGTATTGGTCATGGCTATGTCTTGTCATCTCGTAGATCCACTGTGTATTCTTCATGGCTACGATCATTCCATGTCATTAGTGTATAGATCCACAGTGTATTTTCGGTGGCTATACCTTTTTATCAATACCATTATGGATCCGCAGTGTATACTATGGCGGCCATATCTTAAAATCTTGATCACCCAAGCATAGGTATGCCTGCCTTGGGTTTTGAAATATGTCATGATATTTGTTGGATGGTTGTGTGCAGCTTTCGTCAGGTTCTCCGAGTCTATACCCTTTCTTGAATATCTACAAAGTACTTTAGTCATCAGTCTGCATCTTCTGACTTCATACTTTGGGGGGCATTATGTTACACCTCAAAATCACTCAACTAGATAAGTGTCGCACATGCCTCTCACTTGTCGCAAGTGTCGCAAATGTTGTTGAATCATGTTATCATAATGATGACACTAAAGAGGCACTTGAAAAATCTTATATGCTTGGTTTGAAGGAAGTAACTGGTTCACTGGAGTCAAACATCTCTTAACACCTAAGAAGGATTCTTAATCAAGAGTTTGGAAGGGGAATGCTCCCTTAAAACTGCCTGAGAAGTGCTGGCGCCCCTCTACCATGCTTCATAAGTGTTGTAGTGCTTCTCCACCCCTTTGCAGAAGTGCTACTCAGATTTGAAGCGCTGGCACTTCCCTTGGCCTTCTCTGAAGCATTCTAGCGCTCTGATGCCCCTTCTGAGGGAGCGCTCTCCATTCTGGGTAAATTGTTAGCCCGGTGAGAAGAATAAGGGGAGAATCATTCGAGTTTAGGAGGCAGTTGAGCTCGAATTCTTGGTTCTATCAAAAGATCTCTGATCCAAGGAGGAGGTTCCCAAATGGTTCTAAACATAACTCAAGTGGTTAGGCCCTTCCTAGCCTATATAAGAAAACTCTATGGTGATGAAGAGGGGGAAGAATTGAATATGTGAAACTTATGATCTTTGAGGAAACTTATAGTCAGTGATCAGTGAAGCTGCTGCCATCCAGGTTGTGGATCTTTCAGGCAAGGGTTGGACGAACAGGACTCGACAAAGTTGTCGCATTCGCATCTACGATTGTAAGTACCACTGTCGTTATTCTCATTAATAAGTTTAGTCACTGAGAAAGGTCGTCAATGGGATCAAATTCTGGCACAAGCAGAATTTGCATTCAACAATTCAGTGAACAGGAGCACAACGAAAAGTCCATTTGAAATTGTGTATGGTATACATCCAAGAGGGTTTACAAAGTTGATATATCTAAATGAAGATGAGTTCAGAAGTGCTGGAGCGGAGGATTTTGTAGCAGAAATGAAGAAACTCCATGACAGAGTCAGAGAATAGCTACAGAATGGAAACCAGAAATACAAGAGAAAAGTTGATCAAAAGAGGAGAGAATTTCAATTCAAAGTTGGAGATGAAGTTTTAGCTCATTTGAAAAAAGAAAGGTTTCCAAGGGGAACATATAAAAAAATGAATATGAGGAAGATAGGACCATGCAGGATTCTTAGAAAATTTGTAGCCAATGCTTATGAAATTGAGTTGCCAGACAATGTTGGGATATCATCAATATTCAATGTTGCAGACTTGTATCCTTAGAGGAGATATGAGGTAGGAGAATTAGATGATCAGAAGGAAGTTTGGTGGAAAGAACAATTGCCCACAGCAGAAAAAACTTAGATGGAGAAAATCATTGAACAAAGAGATGGAAAGAAGACTAGGAGAAAGACTTATCATGAATACTTAGTGAAGTGGAAATATCATCCAATGGAAGATGCAAGTTGGGTTACAAAACCTGATATTTTGAAGCATAGAAAGAGAGTGCAGGAGCTCATGGACAAGAGTCCATGAAAATTTTGACCAAAGGAGTATGATGCAGGAGCATCATCTTCAAAGTCAAAATGCAAGCATGGAGGCAAAGGAACAACATCTCAACAATTACAGAGTTTCAAATAACAAATTAAATCAAAATTAAGTCGGTTTGTTGAGATATTTTGGAAACAACATTTTAAAAATGTAACTTGTTTGTAAAGTCATGAAGGACTGTAAGGGATTGCAGATATTGAGTGTTGACTCTTATCTGGAAAAAATTGTTAGTTATTGTAATAGGATAGAGTAGGTAACTGCTAAGAGTTTGTTAAGATAGGTTGTAGATAGGACAAGAGAGCTCATGGAGCCAGGCCTTAGATAGTTTTTCATTGTTGCATTGTAATAGAACGTACGTAATAGAAAGAGTGAGATAGAGATATGAGAGATCAGTAGAAGAGAGTAGAGTAGAAGAAACATTATGTAAATTTTTTTCATGAAGGAATAGAACAGACAAAATTGTCACAAATCCTTGGACTGTGTTCATTTTATGTATGGATGAATCAATGTTATATTATGTGTCTGTGATTTATTCCATTTCCTTTCATGTGTGATTCCTTGAGAAGTGTTAGTATGAATTAGTGGCGAATCTAGATGAGTTTCAATTGTTTCTCTTTTGACACTCATATGCAAGGTGTGCTAATCGAATGCAAGGAGTGCGTCAAATGATTCTCAGAGTGACTTAAAGAAGTTCAGAGAGAACAAAGGAAAATTAGACTGGGTTCAAGGTATACACAACATTGTGAAATGACCAAGCGTCAAAGAACTCGAACCAAAGTAATGCCAGGTGGGTGAGAAGAATTTATTTTGAATAAATCCTTCGATCTGAGTTATCGAAATCCCAAGAATGCAAGGTGTGCATGGGGAATCAAAATCATTTTAAGGACGAAGCTTAGAAGGGATAGCACTTTCCATAAAGTGTCAAAGAGAGGCGATAGTCGGACTCGTAAGGAGGAGTAAAGGTTTGAAACCTTTGAATATGAAGAAATCTTCCAAGTCAGAAGAAATCAGAAGCTCGGGAGGAGGAGAGACAATGGCCATTGGATCATTGTGAAAAAGATCAACAACTGTTTGATCATAGTGAAGTGCACAAGCCTTAGTGCTTCACACACAGAGGAGAGAGAAAACTCACAAGAGTTGAGAACTGAGATTTTCGGAGCCCGAATAGCCGAAGATCCGAAATAGGATCTCAACCACCCAATCAGTAAGAGCATATCTGAACCATCAGATTGTTCAGGGAAAAATCCAAGTGTTGGATAGACCAAGTAAATCTGATTCATCAGATACTAAGAGTTTGGGAGGAGGTGAGTTTGAACTTCGATATTTCCGAAGCATGGAGAACCAAAGGGTCATAGTGTATCTGGACCATTGGATATAGGAGAACACATGTCGGTAGGTTGGAAGATCCAGAGGAAGGTGAAGGTTGAAGTGTTTAAACACCCAAAACCTGAAGAGTCAAAGGGTCGAGAGCCGTAAATCTATAAGTGAACACTTGGAAATTTATTGTGAGCTCCAAAAAAGTTGAAGTTATTTTTTAGTTTGAAATCTGAGATTGTCGAAGTGCGAAGACCCAAATACCCAATGTAAAATATGGGTCATGAGATCTAAAAGAGATGTGGGGTGAATCTGTGAACTCCGGGTAAGGTACCAAAGTGGTTCATAGACATTAGATTTAGAGGAGATGTGGCACACATCTGTTAGCTCTGGGTAAATACCCAAAGAAATCCTCGATCATTATATTAGGAGGACACATGTTAGTGGATCACACACTATGGGTAAAAACCATTGGGAAAAATAAGTTTGATATTTGAGATCTCAGAAATTTGGAGACCCGAAGGAGATCTCGACCATTGACCGAGAAGAGGGTCGTAGGACCGTTGATATGATTTGAAAGGTCTAACATCCGAAGTGGGAGCAGAATCATTGATCGAGCAGGACAGGTGTTAGCAGATCACGAGTTTCGAAATATTTGAGTACGGAAGAAAGTTGGGTTTGATATTTCAAAACCACAAAGTCCAAAGTTGAGAAGGATATCATAGTCGTTGATTGAAGGAGGGGTAGATATAGTCCATAGATTTGAAAGGAACATATATGAACCGTCGATTATGATGTTATCGTCAAGATCGCGAGATCGACAGTCATGTAGCATTGCGGGAACATGAGTTGCACAGAGTTTAAAATATTGAGGGCGGGATGCAATACAAACCATGGTTTTATCAAGAGGACATGTGGAGGTTAGAGGAGCATTGTGGGCCCAAAAGTAGTTTGACTTCAAAATGGTTGTAGTTGAGCCTGCAATCACGTGGTCATCACCGAGGTCACATCAAGAGGAGGCTTATCTAAAAAAAGGAGCTAATGTCCAACACTCTGAGATTTCATAGAAGAGTGAAAAGGAGGGTTGTGGGTGCCACTAAAACCTACAACAAGAATCCTAAAGGGCCTTTGGTTAGTCACATATGGAAACCATTAAGGTTTCTGAGAGTCGCTCGACTCTAGAATAGGAGATCCAAGACTGAGAGGTCGCACATCCCTACTACAAAGTAGGGGGGGATGCATCAATTTGATGTTTCGTTCTCTATAACTTCTTTCATATTTCAAGTCTTGGTTGCGCTTCGGGTCATACCTCCTTCCCTTGTTGAAGGTTGAATAAGCTAGCATATCTACACTATAATGGTTCTTTTTTGTTGGAAGCTATCTAGAACCCTAGTCTCAATCTTGCACCAACATCTCATACTACATTATTCTCTTGGATGTTCTTTAGTTTCCTCATTGTGTCTTCCATGTGATGGAAATACAAGGGATCTTCTTTAAAACCCCTAAATTTTATTGTTGGTAAACACAAAGACATTGGAACTTGTACACAGAGACCTCTACGGGCTAGCAATAACACAAACTTTAAAAGATGAGAGTTATTTTATAGAATGAAATGGGTTACATTTCTTAAATAAAAATATGAATAATTTGAGAAGTTTAAAGTTTTTAAATTCTTGGTTGAAAATGAGAGTGATTTAAAAATCAAGTGTTTAAGATTAGATATAGGAGGTGAGTTTACATCTTATGAACTTGATAAATTTTGTGAGAATTGTGGAATCAAGAAACATTTTTCAGAAGAAAGGAATCCACAACGAAATGGAGTTGTAGAAAGGAAGAAAAAAATTATACAATAAATGGCTATAACAATGTTGAACGAATCCAAACTATGAAACACATTTTGGAGAGAAGCAGTCACCGCAATAGTTTACATTTTGAATAGAGCACAAATTAGAGTGAACACAAACAACACACCTTATGAATTATGGAAATGCAGACCAACTACAGTAAAATACTTCAAAGTATTTGGAAGAAAGTTCTATATAAAGAGAAATAAATATAATTTAGGAAAGTTTGATTCTAGAAAAACAAAAGTATATTTCTTGACTATGCATCTAGAAGCAAGGCCTACAAATGCTACAACAAAATAATGCACAAGGTTGTAGCTAGTATTAATGTAAGAGTGGATGAATCCATACCTCAATAGTAAAATTCATAAAAAAACAAAGATCGAGAGGAAACAACCTACAAAGAACAAGAAAAGGAAGAACAAGAAGAAATAAAATTCCAATATCAAAAGCCACCACCCATAATTGTCCAGAAGAATCATCGAGAAAGTCAAATTCTTGGTGATATAGATGCAGGAGTTGAGACTAAAAAAATATTGAACTTTTATTTTCTATCTAAAATAGATCCCAAGAATTTTACACAAGCTAGCGAAGATAAACATTGGTTTAGTGCTATGGAAGAATAACTAAATCAGATTGAGAAGAATGAGACATGGGAACTTGTTCCTACACCAAAATACAAGAGTGTGATTGGAACCAAATGGGTCTTCAGAAACAAATTGGATGAATATGGATGAGAAGTAAGAAATAAAGAAAGATTGGTCTATAAAGGATATGCTCAAGTTGAGGGTATTGACTTTGAAGAAACATTGCTCCAGTTGCAATATTAGAAGTAATTAAAATATTTTTGGTATTTTTGTGTTTCAAGAACTTTAAATTCTATAAAATGGATGTCAAGTCAGCCTTTCTAAATGGAAATATAGAAGAAGAAGTATATATTCAACAACCATAAGGATTCAAATTGTCAGAAAACTAAGATTATGTATGCATAATGAAGAAAGCATTGTATGGACTAAAGCAAGATCCCAGAGATTAGTATTCAAGGCTTAAAAAAAAACTACAACAACAAGGTTTCAAAAGAGGACTTCCAGACAATAATATTTACATCAAAATAAACAATCAATATATGTTACTCATTGTGGTTTATGTGGATGATATCATTTTTGGAAGCAGTGTTGATAACATGAGCCAAACGTTTATAGAAGAAATGAAAAAATAATTTGAGATGTCCATGCTTAGAGAATTGTCATGCTTTATAGGTTTGCATATTTCTCAATCCAACAAGGTCATATTCACTTCTCACACCAAATATATCAAGAAAATGTTGAAGAAACTTAGAATGGAAGACTGTGCACCTGTCACTACACCCATGATAATAGTATGTAAGATGAGAAAAGATGAAGAATCTCTAAAACAAAATCAAACATTGTACAGGTCAATGATTTCATTCCTACTATATGTGACAATATCAAGGACAAACATCATGCAATCAATAGGATTGGTTACGAGATTTCAATCTGCACCGTGTGAAGGAAGTAAAATTAATATTTAGATATCTGAAGGGAACATTGTACTTTGGCTTATGGTATTCAAGTGTTAGAAAAGAGAGGATTGCATAGAAATAAAATAAAATAGATGTAGAAATAGAACACAAAATATACACAATAAAACAAAGACTCGAATATATGTGGTTCACCCGACGTCGGCTACGTCCACCAAATAAATTTCCAGTCTTTCCTTTATTATTATCCAACAAATAAATGGATGAAACCTACAACACTCTCATTGTAACTTCATCTTCTATCTCTCACACTATACACTCTTACAATACACTATTTTTCTCTCTCCACACATCGACAATAGAATTCCTCATAAAACAGGATTGCCTTCTAGGGAAAAAAACCCTAACATAACTTCTATCATCATATTTGTGGCCTTATAATGAACAATCGAGATTGATTTCAAAATTACAATATTTTACATGGAAGTTTTCCAATAAAATTATCTTCAGTGGCATTTCCCCCAAACCCTGTCTAAGGGTAGTATCCATTAATTATCGTCTCCCCCTAGACCCCCCTGGATCCAAATGTGGGGGGGGAAGGCCGCCCCACACCCCCCCGTTAGGAAATTAGGTCCAAATGTGGCTGGAAAAATACCTCTGAATCAGAAATATAATTAGGATCCACAACCAACATCAAGAGGTAAGGACTTCTCTCTAACAACATATACATATGCAAATTGGGCACAAAGTATTGATGACAAGAAAAGTACCAGTGAAGGAGAATTCTTTCTATGAATTTTTATAGTATCATGGTTGAGAAAGAATAAAACTTCAATCTCTCTATCCATGGTAGAATTCAAATATATTGCAGCAACAACATGTTGCACACAAGTTTTCATGATGAAGCAGACATTAAAGTATATCAAGGTAGAATATGATATTCCAATCTAAATCATATGCAACAGCACAAGTACAATCAACATTTCAAAGAATCATGTTATGCACTAAAAGACAAAGAATATTCCAATAAAGTACCACTTCCCAAGAGAACATATAGTCGAGCAAAGTGTGAAGTTGGAATACATTACCACCAAAGAACAGGTTGCAGATATTTTTTCCAAACGCTTTTCGAGAGACACATTTAAATATATCAGAAATCATTTTGGAGTGATATACGTCTCACATCATCATTAAAGAGAAGAACAATCTTAGGGAGAGCATCCCTATTCCATTAATGTCAAATGAGGAGAAGTTGCAGAGCGAGGAAGAATTGCATACACAAGGAAAGTTGCAGACAATGAGAGTATCATAATTGACTAAGGGTTTCCATAATTAAAAATGGCGATATTGTTGGAAATATTATTTTCATTGATTTCAAAGATAGGGAGATACTATATATGTCCAAGATAAACATTGCAAAATGGATATTGTTGGAAATATTGTTTTGGTATTTTTTATGCTTAGTTTGGATACCCTATCTTTGAAGGAATTTTTACTCTAAATAACTAGCTCAAATGGGATCATAGGTTATATGGTTGGAAATCTTATTTTGAGAACTTTCCAATGGTATATGGCACTCCCTATGACTCTTTAGGAAAGAGAAGATATGAATTTTTCTGTCAAACAACCCAGCCAGAAAGTTCAGATCAACGAGTCAGTATTTATAGGTTGGACCTAAAAGTGAGCAGAAAACCACTATAAAGATAGGATAGTTGTGTGCGTTTGAAGAGCATCCAAGCAAGTAGATGACGTTTGAGGTGCACATGAGAAGTTCGAGATTATTCTTGGGGTCTAAATATGTGCAAGAGGATTTTTCTTGGCATTTTAAGGGTGTGCTATGAATGACTAAGGTCTATGATGTTGCAAAGTAAGTTTTTTTGAGGTTGTAATACTTCATTTTAGTATTATATTCTTAGAATGATGCTACGAGGTTCATTAGGGAATGAATGCTAAATATGATTAGGGTTTAACTATGTCTTGGGTATGAAGCAAATACATGTGTTGGAGCATGGATGTTAAGGGCATGATGATGCTATGAAATACATGAAGTATGAATCATGCAGGTGAAGTCATAAGTACTCTGTGTATGAAGATCTTAGGTTGGTTCCTATAAATTTCTTATTCAGTTGGTGCTCAATTAAGGAGATTAGTTGCTATAGTAGGTTGGTGCCTACATAATATCATGTTGAGTCGATGTTGAACTGAGGATATTGGTGTCTCCATTAGGTTGGTTCCTACAAACTTTCTAACAGTAGGTTCATTCTTACATACATTTGTAAAGATAAGTTTTTGTGGTTTTTTCCCGTAAAGCTTTCCACTTTAAACTCTATGTATTGTGATTTGAGTTTATATGTGATAATGAATGATTGATGATATATGTGCTAATGAATGATTCATGAATGTTTAAATAATTACAAGGAATCTTATACTTATCCACCCCCCCTCTTAGTATAAGAATAAGTTCAACACAAGGAAGCTGGAAATGAATTGTCATCGTGAAAGTTATATCCTAGGGGGGCACGTATAGCCCAAGGAAGGGCATATAGCCTATGAGGAAACTAAAAAAGATTATCCAATAAGAGAAAGGAAATCCAAAATAATATTACAACCTATGAGGTAGTGATAACATAACCAGGTGATCCAAAATCTAGCTCGAGAAGTGAATTAGTAGTTTATAGGAGAGATAAATTCACTAGCTTCCATAAAAACTGAAATTAAAAAATTCTTACACATTTCCAATAGATTTCGAATAAGAACGATTGATATCCCATATTTGAAATGGATGTGCTAAAGAAATTAACAAGCAATTGGGTTATTTCAATGGATTATGGTGTCTGGTGTTTGTTTAGATAAGGTAGGTATACTATGAATTAGTCAACGATACCAATAGGTTGGAGTGAATATTGATTTTGAAGTAAATGGGAATGATGGAGTTGCACAATAGATGTGTCAAGGTGGCTCACTATCATGTATATAGTTCTATATTTGGACAATGCATATGACATTGGTGTGTGGTGTCTCTACGTGATTCATTGGAAGAGAGGTACATTTAGATTGTTCCTCAATAACTAGGGTTAGGGTAGGTAAATGTTTATCCGCAACTAATGGAGAATATGGAGTGTTCATGCAAGGAATGTCAATTGGTAACAAGTGAGGAATATGGTAAGATCATGCATGGTAGTTGGCCCATACTTCGATGTGTATATCTCATCCATGTCTACAATTGTAGGCATCTCTTGCATCCCGATTTGTGTCACTCGAGCAGTACTTCTTGTGATTCACTCAGTTCTTCTCAGTGCTCTGACTCGCGGTGGTGACATCCTGATGACATTTGACTGCTGATTGTAATTTTCCAGTTTATTTTATCACTTTGCAGCCTCTCTCTCTTAGCGCTCGCTCTTCATTTTTCCCCTAAGTGAAAAAACACAAATGACCACATTTCTCTCCTTTTTCGACTTTATAGAAGGACGATGTATTGGCAGTTGTTTTCTCTAACAACTGTCACTTTTTCAATTTTTCTTGCATGCTCCAATTTTTGTGTCTGTCCATTATTTTACAATGCCCAATGTCTTCAAAACTGGTTTTTCTGCAGTGCATTGTTAATACTAACAATTATATTACATAAAAAACTATAATGTTCTCGTATCTTTTTGTCTTTTTGTTACCATTATTCTTTTTATGAATTTTTGTCTTTATTTTAACATCTACTATATACAATATGTACAATCATACATTTCAAACGTTAACATTAAATCAATTTTCGAAACATAACCTTTTACCCGAGGCATTTATAATTTTTTTTTCGTGTGGAGGTTACAACCATTAAGTCTTATGCAGACTTCGTTGGAGGATGTTTCAAACACTTATAACTTTCTCATATGGCCTCTAATTTGGGAATTATCTTTTGTTACATGAGGAAAGTGGAAAGGTGCTTCCAAAAATCCTACTAATTGTTATATTCAAGCATTCTATTTGTGTAACGATCGATGAGGCTAGTTTGGACGAGACACCTTAGTTGATATCTTTTGATGCCCAAAGGCATCTGATTTTTATTCCTTGAGTTGGGTCGGAATAAAAATAGAAGAAAAATACAACTATCTTGTTTTGGGGATAAAAACTTCACTTTTATAGACACCAAAAATTTGCGCTCAAGGCATTTTTTAATGAAATTTTGGGTGTCGCTTTCCATGAAAATTGGCCCAAATTAGATTATGTTGATTGTTATGTTATCTATGTTATATAGTATTTTTTTTCATCCACTGAAACTAAGGTAATGAATCAGTAGAGAAAAGTTATAAATCCGTCAAAACAACAAACTGACATTGAGAGCGCTTAGTACTGTATTGGAGCTTGGAGGACCAAAAATATTCCAAAGTGTGTTTTAGAGCAAACACAAGACCAAAAGGTGTTGTTTTTAACCCATATGATGCTAGAAAGTTCTTTCAAAATACAAATTCAGTTACAATTTTCAAGAAACCCAAACTAAACAAGTCGGTATGATGAGCTTGATGAAAGCTACTCGTGACACCAACTTGATTACGAGTGTAATATGAAATAGGACTGGTATGGTAGGTGATTAGTGACCAATGTTATAATTAGGAATGGATCTTTCAGTCACCACAAATGTTTATAAGAATGATTGATGAGTGCAACAAAAAGGATTTGAGTTGAGAGGAGGATGAAATATGCCACATAATGAAGGTGGGCCATACTGACCTATTGAACATTGGTGAGAGGGAAAATATCTTCATCCATGTGCTCTACCACAATGAGTGGTCAACATCCTTATTTTGATGTTTTGATGGAGGGAGCGATAAATTCATGAACAATGTTAAAAAAAAAATATTAAAATACCATAAAAACCTCAAAATAGGTACTCAACTCCTTTATAAAGAGAGAAATTAAGATAATAATCCTATTTGAGGTGGAAACCTCCTTATAAATCACTTGAACTAAAAAAATACAAGATGGTTCAAAATGAAAAGGTCTCCTTGGTATATATAGTAGACTAGGAGTTACAATTACAACTAATGGGCCCAAGCTGACATAAATAAAATAACAATATTAATGTAACATGCGCCAAATAAGGGGTAATGTGCCACAAATTATGTCTTAACATGACCTTCCCCTTCATGCAAGTGTGTTCCTCAATGTTTGAGTAGTTTTGGATACTTTTGTATAAAAGACTCATCTTACCACGTGGAATCTTCAGCAGGTAGTTTCTTCCACTTAATGAGATACTCTGAAATTGATCTATTCCTCAGCTGGAAAATTCTTGTGTTGGTGATAGCTCTAGAATCCAATATGATATTTTTGTCCTCATCAAGTTTTGGAAATATTGTTTGAACAAGGATATTGTAACCTATAACCTTATTTAAGCATGAAACATGGAAAATTGGGTGTACTCGTGAAGATGCATGCAAATCCAATTTGTATTCCATAGTATTGATATTTTGCAACACATTATTAGGTCCTTAGTACTTCAATGATGATTTATTTTCCTTCTTATCTTGCTTGAGGGACATCCGTTTGTATGGTTGTATTCTTAAAAATACCTAATCACCTACTTCAAAACTTATTTCACTGTGATGTTGATCAACTTGTTGTTTCATGTGATTTTGTCCATGGTTAGGTTGTCCTTTAAGAATTGTAGAAGTTTTTGTTGATGCTCAATGTGATATTCCACTACTTGAACCTTAGATTTTTATTTTAGAGAAAAAGTGATGGATGGTGGGTGATATCCATAAATCACCATAAATGGTGTCATTTTTGTTGCAATATGAAAGGAATTGTTATACCACCATTCTACCTAGGGTAACCAGTTGAACCATTTTGTTTTTTTATAAGAGACAAGTAAGAAAGGTATCCTTCCAAACATTTGTTCACTATCTCATTTTTTCCATTAGATTGAGGATGATGGATTCAACTGAAGCTAAGTTAGAAGTGATGATGGATACTAAGATGCATGTTCTTAAAAGGGGATATCATGGAAGGGTTGAAATTTTTTCTAATAGAGAGGCCACCTGAAAGAGACAATGTATCCCATGAAATACATGATGAGGACACAAGGAAGATCAATGATGGTTGGGGAAGCTCCATCTTTGGGTTAAATACAAACCACTTTCTAATATGGCCTCTGATTGGGGAACCATCTTTTGTGCCATGAAGAAAGGGGAAAGGTGCTACCAGAAAGCCTACTAATTGTTCTATTCAAGTGTTCTAGTTGTGTAATGACCAATGAGGCTAGTTTGGATGAGACACCTTAGGTGATCTGTTTCGATGCCCAAAGCCGTCGGATTTTTATTCCTTGAGTTAGGTTGGAATTAAACTAGCATAAATAATACATCTATATTGTTTTGGGGATAAAAACTTCACTTTTACGGACACCACAAATTTGCGCTCAAGGCATTTTTTAATGAAATTTTGGGTCCCTCTTTCAATGAAAATTCATCCAAATTAGATTATGTCGATTGTTATGTTATCTATGTTATATAGGATTTTTTTCCATCCACTGAAACTGAGGTAATGCATCATTAGCGCAAAGTTATAAATATTCCAAAACGACAAAGTGACGTTCAGAGTGCTTAGTACTATTTAGGATCTTAGAGGATCAAAACTATTCCAAAGCGTGTTTCAGGGCCAACACAAGACCAAAAGGTGTTGTTTTTAACCCATATGAAGCTAGAAATTTCTTTCACAATCCAAATTCAGTTACAATTTTCAAGAAACACAAACTAAACAGGTTGGCATGATGAGCATCATGAAATCTATTAGTGACACCACAAACTTGATTACGAGTGTAATATGAAGTAGGTTTGGTATGGTAGGTGATTAGTGACCAATGTTATAATTAGGAATGAATATCTCAGTCACCACAAATGTTTAGAAGAATGATCGATGAATGAAACAAGAAGGATTTTAGCTAAGAGGAGGATGAAATATGCATCAAATGAAGGTGGAACATGCTTAACTATTCAGCATTGGTGAGAGGGAAAATATCTTTGTCCATGCAATCTACCACAATGAGGGGTCAAAATAATTATGTTGATGTTTCGGTGAAGGGAGCGATAAATTCATCAAGAATGTTAAAAAATGGATATCAAAACAGCATAAAAACCTCAAAATAAGTACTCAACTCCTTGATAAAGAGAGAAATTAAGATAATAATCCTCTTCGAGTTGGAAACCTCCTTATAAATCAAACAAATTCACAAAATACAAGATGATTAAAAAAGAAAATGTCTCCTTGGTATATATAGGAGATTAGGAGTTACAATTACAACTATTGGACCTAAGCTGACATAAATAAAATAACAATATTACTGAAATATACCCCAAATAAGGGGTAATGTGCCACGATTTATGGCTTAACATGCCCTTCCCCTTCATTAAAGTGTTTTTCTCAATGCTTGAGTAGTTATGGATTCTTTTGTATAAAAGACTCATCTTATCATGTGGATGACACCCTAACATATGGTATGCCCTGGTGGTCTTTGTCATGCTCTACTTCTGGATCTAGGCCTTACTGTGATGAATCTGTGGCATGTTCACCATGTTGTGGCCCTTTTCCCCGAATGTGTTGTATTTTTTTTTTTCTCTATGTCCTCCTCCGACTACTCGGCCTCTTGTGTTTGGTTTTGTTCCTCCTCCATATGCGTGGTAGTAGGCCCATATGATGGATTTTTGTATTGATTTTAACATCTACTATATACAATATGTATAATCATACATTTCAAACGTTAACATTAAATCAATTTTCTAGACATAAACTTTTTGCCCAAGGCATTTATAATTTTTTTTTCATGTGGAGGTGACAACCACTAAATCTTATGAAAAATCCATTGGAGGATGTTTCAAACACTTATAATTTTCTCATATGGCCTCTGATTGGGGAACCATCTTTTGTGCCATGAGCAAAGTGGGAACATCATTCCAGAAAGCCTAATAATTGTCCTATTCAAGAGTTCTATTTGTGTAATGACCAATGACGCTAGTTTGGATGAGACACCTTAGGTGATCTATTTTGATGCCCAAAGGCATCGGATTTTTATTCCTTGAGTTAGGTTGGAATAAAAATAGCAGAAATAATACAACTAGCTTGTTTCGGGGATAAAAACTTCACTTTTACGGACACCACAAATTTTCCCTCAACGAATTTTTTAATGAAATTTCAGATGTCGCTTTCCATGAAAATTCACCCAAATTATATTATGTCGATTTTTATGTTATCTATTTTGTATAGGATTTGTTTTCATCCATTGAAGCTGAGGTAATGCATCAGTAGAGAAAATTTATAAATCCGCCAAAACAATGAACTGACGTTGAGAGCGCTTAGTACTGTTTCGGAGCTTGGAGGACCAAAATTATTCCAAAGTTTGTTTCAGAGCCAATGAAAGAACAAAAGGTGTTGTTTTTAACCCATATGATGCTAAAAAGAGCTTTCACAATCCAAATTCAGTTACAATTTTCAAGAAACACAAACTAAACAAGTCGGTATGTGTTAAGGTCCTAACCCGCACATAGGTAGATCAATGTATTCGGATGTAATAAAGGTCAATATTAATAAGACCTTTCAATAAAATAGAATAAGGCAGATGTAAGAATACCTAATAGAAGCTTCCGCTTCTAGAAGGATCTTCCTCTAGATGCTTCTTTTTAGTATAAATAGGAGTC
>JASDQU010262623.1:0-15526 GCA_032191745.1 Picea mariana
TACCCTTGGCCATAGAGAGTTTTTCCCTTGTAACAGAAATGGAGACCCCATTGGGGAATTAGATCTTCCTTCTAAGGGTTGAAGTACTTTTTCTTCTTACATTGCTCTTTTTCCTTTGTGTTTCTTGTCGTATCACTGCTTGACAGATCCTGTTCACTCTGAGTCTGAGTTTTCAGCCTTTCACCCTTACCTCGACTTGTTTTAAAGAATATACGCCTTGTTTTCCTTGACAGTCGTGTATACATGCTTTTTGTCTCACTGCAAGAAGCGTATATACGCTCTGTTCTCCTGAACAATCGCGTATACCACTTCCCCTTCCTTGTTTTCTTGGTTGAGTGACTGCTGGGTAGGATTTAAAGATTGTTGATCCTTCATAGGTCTCTATAGTGTCTGTTGAGATTATCTGGGATGACAGGAAGCCTGTTTGGAGTTGAATTTTTGGGCATAGTCTTTCTCTTTGTTTTCTATTTTTAATTTGTCCTTGGCTTCTAGGTTGTTTGCTGGGCTGCCTAGTATTCTTCTTGAGTTACTGCTTTTATACATAGTAGAATTCATATGTCAAATTTCTTATCAGTCCATGCATTTTCTTTTTAGAATATTGAAAATACAAAAAAATAGGCATTTTGCATTGGTTGGCATTTTTGTCTTTGAATTTTTATCATTATCTTAGCACATTTAGCGAAAGATCGTATTTTACTTCTGAATTGTAGATTTGAAATTGAAGACTGCACTATTTTTATTAACATATCATTCATTGAAAATTTAAAGATAGACTTTGCATTATATCCATATTTATTTTTTGGCAGAGTCGTAACACCATGAGTTTCACTTCCATACCTTTTTGAGTAACCATGACCAATAAAATTTACGCTTTAAACTAAAATTGATTAGTCACGATTTTATTTTTAGGGTGCACAAACTAGCTTAGGATTTAGTGCCTTGGAATAGAATTTTGTGAGTAAACTTATCCAAGGAAATTAAATCAACATATGTGTCTGAGACAGGGAGTTGAGAAGTCCATTGTATAATCAGTAAGATCAGGAGGCTCCCCTCACACCAGAGTTAATCACGAGGTCACACGAAGTTAGTTGAAGGGATAACCCTTGGATACTCACCTAGCGTTAGAGATATTTCTGTGGATTTATTCGTATTTGGGGATCTTTCTAGTGCCCATACTTCAGTGAGAGGTAGTGCTTTCAAGGTTTTGGGCTTTGCTACCCTGTCCATATGGTAATCTGGACTTACGACTACTCGCCTATGCATCGGTTATACAATGGTTTATTAGTTGCTTGACTTAGGTATCTCATAGGTTACTTGCAGGGGTTATTCTGCTTGTACCCTGAGTCAGATAAGGGTTGGACAACACACAACCTTTATGGAGGATTACCTCTCCAGGGGGATTTTATTGATTGGTAGTTAAGACCACGAGGGCCCTTATAACTAATTATGTTACCTCCAAACTGTAGCAGGGAGTCTCAGGTCCCTCCTGGACGAGACATACCTTCTTTTGCGAGGGAGGCCACTCAGCCACTTTAGCCCGTTTGCATGCATATTGGCCGTTTGAATTTTTGGTATTCTCTTTGACTACTAGTCAAACTTAGGCATCTATTTTGGGTTTCATCATTATGGACACTAGAGTTTCTTTTTCTCCCTCATTCACTGCTCGCCACCCCATGATACCTGCTAATTTCATGGGGACGAACCCTTCCATTTTTTACACTGGTATGCAGAACTACAATGCTCGGCCCGCACCTTAGGTCTCTAACCATTTTTATGTTGATATTCCTTCCACCGTGCGACCCTCTCCTTGACCCACATATATGAATCCTAACATTGGACTCGGGGGCACCATGGCTTCGATGCCTACTTCTTCATTTGATATGAGTCATGTCCCCATGGGAGGTTGGAACCTTCCCCCCTATGGATCCAATACTAGCTATGCTCTTTCAGGAGCCAGTACTCAGATGGGTTCCTATCCCACTTATTACTCCCTGCCCATGTATCTTTCATGATCCATGTCAGTTCCTTCAAACACTTTTTCCATGACAGGTCCTCAATTACCACCAGGTCTTTCATATGGAGAGAACCAGTTTTACGGTTCGAGATACCCTCTTTATGGGACCCCTTCACAAGGGGGAAACATATATCCTCACTCGAATAATCCTTATGCTACCACAGTCTCTTCACAGACCTCAGTGACGATGCCCATCCAAACATATTTGGACCATTTTGGCGTGAATCAACACCTTTCTGGGCTAGGGAAAGAGGTATATGAAGATCCTACCTGGCTTGCAATTTTTCAGAATCAATCTTACCTTGGACTATGGAATCAAATGCCACCATCAATTTCCAGCCCAGTCACTGTCAATCATACTAGTGCTCCATCTCCAACCTCTGCTAGTTATGTTGGATATGGGTCGACGTCGACAACTTGCCCCCAACCTCTACCAATTATATTGGGCTCACCATTCTTTTTTCCCCAAATCATAGCCATGTCACGTCTCCTGCTTCTACTCATCATAGAGGAGATGACTCTCTTTCTCTTGATAGTTACATCGAGAAGCCCAAACACCTCAGACATAAGCCTAAATTCTTTTGCAGGACTTGCGAAGGAAGTCACCTTACTCGTTTGTGTCCAATCATTGTCGAGCTACCAGAAGTGTGGGGCTCACCCAAGAACCCTTCAAATTATGAGGCATCCGTGGTTTCTCTTCACACCACTTCTCCCTTGATCATCTCGTTGGTTCCACCGACACAATATTCTCCCAACCTCACCCCCTTTGTTAAGGGTGAAGCGTCTCTTTCCCCCATNCTATGCATCCTCTTCAGCCTATAATCGAAGAAGTGGCCACACCAGTGAAATCTTTGGTTAACCCTACTCTCCCTGAAGAGAATGACGCACCTTTCAGTCATGTCATCAACATTTCACACCCTCCCCCTTCTGAGCGAGAGAGATTTATTCTTCCCCCAAATGCTCTCCCTCCAAGTCCTGATGAGGTTCCTTTCGATTGGGACGACCTGATGGGACATCCCATTCCCCCACCTATGTATTTTCCATTAAGATACATTATTCGAACCATCACGGAGACTGTATCCTCCATTAGCACCTTCTCCTCCTTGATTTGGAAAGCCTTGGGTTTTCCCAAGCTCTTGTCAGATATCCACAAGATACTGACTTTCGGCAGAAGGCCGGGACGAGAGCCTTGGCCTCCCCCTTTACATGTTGATTAGACTCCCAATAACAAGTCTTAGTTAAGATCTTTTCTGACTCGTCTAAAAACTGAAAATATCGCCAAGTGATTTGTTCCTTTCACACTCGTTAAAATTGGATTTGAAATATCATGAGTCCTAGTTAAGCTCTTTTCCGACTCGCTATCAAAAATAGAAAACACTGCCAAGTGAACTTGTCTTTTTCACACTCATAAATTGGATTTGAAAGGACGTCTATTTGGTACAAGTTTACCCCTTTTTCACACCAAGTAGACTAAAATATATAAAAAGGACATTTTTTGGTGTTAAGTTGTGATTGCGTCTCATGCCCTCGCTTGTTGTATTGAACCTTTAGCCAGTTCTCACTTTGCCTTATAAACCGTTTCCTAAGCAGTTCACATCCTCAACCAAGCAAAGCCTTGTTTTTATCCTTCGCAGTTTGATACCCTATACCCTGGAGGGAACATCACCCCAAGTGTCCATCTCCCATATGCATTTCCTTGCATTGAACATAGGTACGTTCCACTGCTGGAACTAGTTTTCCTTACTTGCGACACTCGTTCCCTCCTCTGTATCATAGCATTCATTTGTTATGGAAAAACAAAAAAAGATGGGCGGGAAGGGAATACTATATTGTAATTGGCAGCAGTCGTGTCTCCTTTGAACATAGCATAAATTTATTGCGTCTATGTGTCATCATAATTTTGGGTTTAGCAAGGCCTTAGGAAGATGATCCCACTACAAATTTCTCTCTAACGACTGGTTACTCTTCCAGTCCCTATAGAGAACGTTATTGATGCCTCTTGCATCTAATTGTCACATCATTGAGTCCATGCTATCAGAGTCCACCATATGTCTCATGCTCTTGTTCAAAGGAAGTCTATCAATCTGTGTCGACCACTCCTTAGAAATCGTGACTTTGCATGTCAACCATACCCTCAGTTTGTCTCAGAATCACATGATACTTTGGTCTTATCATGCACCCTGGCCCTATTTTCATCATTGGTAGGTCACCTTGAACCCAAAAATCGACATTTCATCATTAGTCATTGACTAGGTGGTTTCCCTTGTGTTCGACGACAAGACATATATTCACACTTTGGGATTCGTGCAGTGTCTTGGATGCCATTAGACTTATTGGTAGTTTCCTCGCCTTTGTTAGCAATTTTTCATCATTGGTTGCTACTCAGAGGGTCCTTTTTGTGTACCGCTTGCATTTGGCACACACAAAAGACACACAGGGTCGTTGGTTTATGAACATGTTCTTCATCCAATCTCCACCAAATCATGAAGCTCCTGCTTTGTTCCTCGTGCTGACTGATGAGAGATGCCTCAATGCTCTCCTTTCAGTGGGTCTTTTTCCATCGAATTTAGCTCATTTATTATGGATATGGGACCTAGATTTTTATGAGTACCTTGAGGCTTGCAGTCATTAGTGGCAGGCTCTCTCTCCATTGACAGATAGGATTACATCAATGTTTCCTGATCAATGGATCTCTCAAGTGTTCGACACCAACTCCTTTATTCACATTTGTAGAGATGTACTCGGTGCCTTGATACCTACTTTCATTACCAGCAGGCTGTCTCGCATTTGTTAACGGTATACTTCAATGACCAGTAATCAAATGATGTCTCATCGTGTTTGACCTCAACTCATTTATTCACATGATGTAGACTTGCACCATTGGCGGATAGTGTAAGAATTGAAGACATCACTATGTGGCCACAACTTTCCTGAGCTGTTGCTTCCATTTCATTGAACCAGTACCTATTTGACTTCATTGATCATGGGAGATCAGATTGTACTCCATGGTATACAGATATCTTCAGATTGATCTTTGAGACTAGTTTCACTGGGCCTTGTTCGTGACTGACAAATTTTGGCATATAACCACATTTGTATTTTCCTATTCATGGCCATAAACACTTGTTTGGTATATTTTCCACATGGATTTGCATTGTATTCTTGGCAGCCGTATATGCAAAGTTAGTACATAATGTAATGAGCAATTGAGTTCATCCAGCTGGTTCTCTACCACTCCATTTCTGGGTTATTTATAATGTATTTCGGCCATCACAGATACTCCTCTGATCTCACACATTAGGGGGCATCTGTTATAGAAATATTTTCCTCACCATTGCTATCTTGCACAGAGGGCCTTCTTCCATTTCCCCATGCAGACTTATCATCCCTTTTTGATGAATCCAGAGCTAAAAATATACATTTTTCCACATATATGCTCCCTAACTTCTATGCAAGATGCGTATACGCTTGCTGCTCCATACAACTCGTGTATATTGGGATTTGTGCCAGAAAATACAAAATGAGGTCGGGTTTCCATGTCACGACATAAGATCTCTGATCCTTGGCCTTCTATATACTGGAAACCTTCCGACTTGTCCCTTCAGTTGCATTCTGGAGACTATAAGAGAACAATTTCAAACTATGGAAAAGAGAGAAAGCATTCAACTTTGAGAGCAAAGTTACTCTGGAGAAATTACTTCATATTGAGTCTGCATCCCTTTGTCCCTCAAGTCTAAACACATGTTCAGCCCCCAAGATCTTCCCTTATTTTTGAGAGGACCTCTTTTCTTCTTTCTCATGAGCTTGCCTTTGGTGGAGGATTGAGTGGTGGAGACCCAGTTGGAAGGAACTTGGTTTCTTGGTTTCAAACCATGCCGACACAGAAGTCTGTAATGTTGATACTTCTACTGATCAATTATTAATAGAAATACTCCTTTCCCGTCCTATTGGTATCTTGCAAATATATGATTACTATCCATGGGCATGTTTGTAATGTCTATTAATGGATTATGCTATCTAATGTGCTAATGCCTTTTATATCATCACTATATGCTTGCTTTGCTTGTTTGTTGAGAACTTCTTGCAGGTATAAAGATTTGGTTCAAAGTGCTCAATGATGGAACATTATCAAACGTTGGATTGAGGTAGGCCTCTTCCTTGTATTGCACATTAGTCTATATAGCATATGTTGGAATTGAGTCGATTTCTGTAGTCATACCTGTTTGTTGTGGTTTACCCTTGGCCATAGAGCATTTTTCCCTTGTAACAAAGATATTCAGATGATTCCTGTGGAAGTGGTTTTGTGAAGATGTCTGCCACTTGTTATTTTGTGCCCACATACTCAACTCTGATGTTCTTTTCTGCAACCTCCTCCTGTAGAAAGTGATACTTTATTGGAATGTTCTTCATCTTGGAGTGCATCACCGGGTTCTTCGTGATACTCATAGTGCTTGTATTATCACAATAGATTGGAATGGGCTCATCATACTGAACCTATATATCTGTTAGAGTTTGTTTCATCCAAAGAACCTATGTACAACATGATGCTGTTGCAATATACTCTGCCTCGGTTGTAGATAAAGATACTGATGATTGTTTCTTGCTTATCAATGATACTAAACACTCACCTAAGTAGAACGTTGCTCCACTAGTGCTTCGTCGATCATCAATACAACCTGCCCAATCTGCATCTGTGTAGGAAATAAGTGATAGATCCTTTCCTTTTGGATAGCATAATCCAAACTCTTTTGTTCCTTTGAGATATCTGAAAATCATCTTGTTATGAGGGAAAAACTCTTTATGGCCAAGGGTAAACCACAACAGAGAGGTATGACTGCATAAATCAACTCAATTCCAACATATGCTATATGAACTAATGTGCAATATAAGAAAGTGACCTACCTCGATCCAATGTTTGATGATGTTCCACCATTGAGCACTTCGACCCAAAGCTTTATACCTGCAATAAGTTCCTAACAAATGAGCAGAGAAAGTATATAGTGACGATATAAAGGGGTTAGAACATTAGATATCATAATCCATCAATAAACATTACAAACATGCCCATGGATAATAATCATACATTTGAAATATACCAAGAGGACGAGAAATGAGTATTTCTATTAATAATTGATCAACATAAGTGACAACATTACAGACTTCCGTGTTGGCATGGTTCGAAACCAAGAAACCAATTTCCTTCCAAATGGGCCTCCACCACTTCAATCCTCTACCAAAGGCAATCTCATAAGAGAGAGACAATGAGGTTCTCTCAAAAATAGGGAAAGAGCTTGGGCGATGAAAACTGTGTTCAGACTTGAGGGACAAAGGGATGTAGACTCAATATGAAGTAATTTCTCCAGAGTAACTTTGCTCTCAAAGTTGAATGCTTTCTCCTTCTTTTCCATAGCTCAAAATTGTGCTTTTATAGCCTTTAGAATGCAACTGAAGGGCCAAGTTGGAACATTTCCAGTATGTGGAAGGCCAAGGATCATAGATATTCTATTGTGACATGGAAACCTGACCTCATTTTTGTATTTTATGGAACAAATCCCGATGTACATGGGCTGTAGTGGAGCAGCCAACATATACGCATCTTGCATAGCTGATAGGGAGTGTATATGTGGAAAAATGTGTATTTTTGGCTCTGGATTCATCAAAAGGGATGACAAGTCTACATAGGGAAATGGAAAAAGGCCCTATGGGCAAGATAGAAATGTTGAGGGAAATCTTGCTATAACAGATGCCCCCTAATGTGTGAGATCAGAGGAGTATTTGCGATGGCCGAAATACATTATAAGTAACCTAGAAGTGGAGTGGTAGAGAACTAGCTGGATGAACTCAATTGCTTATTACATTATGTACTGACTTTGCATACATGGTTGCCAATAATACAATGCAGATCCATGTGGAAAATATACCAAACAAGTGTTTATGGTCATGAATAGGCAAATACAAATGCGGTTGCATGCCAAAAGCTGTCATAGTCATGAACAAGGCCCAGTGAAACTAATCTCAAAATCATTCTGAAGATATATGTATACCATGGAGTACAAACTGATCTCCCATGATCACTGAAGTCGAATAGATGTTGGTCCCATGAAAAGGAGGCGATATCTCAGGAAAGCTGAGGCCACATAGTGATGTCTTCAAGTCTTCTACATAATCCACCAAGGTGCAAGTCTACATCATGTGAAAAAAGGAGTTGAGGTTGAACATGATGAGACATCGTTTGAATACTGGTCATTGAGGTATACTGTTAACAAACGTGAGACAACCTACCAATAATGAAAGTAGGTATCAAGGCACCGAGTACATTTCTACAAGTGTGAATAAAGGAGTTGGTGTCAAACACTTGAGAAATCCATTGATCAGGATACATTGATGTATTCCCATCTGTCAATGGCGAGAGAGCCTGCCACTAGTGACTACAAGACTCAAGGCACACTCGAAACTCTAGGTCCCATATCCAAAATAAATGAGCTAAATTTGATGGAAAGCAACCCGCTGAAAGCAGAGCATTAAGGAATCTCTCATCAGTCAACACAAGGAACAAAGCAGGAACTTCATGGTTTGGTGGATATCGAACGAAGAACATGTTCACGAACCAACGACCCGGTGCATCTTTTACGTGTGGCAAATGCAAGCGGCACACGAAAAAGACCCTTTGAATAGCAGCCAATGATGAGAACTGTTGACAAAGGTGAGGAAACCATCAATAAGGCTAATGGAAACCAAGACACTGTATGAATCCCAAAGTGTGAATAAATGTCTTGTTGTCGAACACAAAGGAAACCACCTAGTCAATGACAAATGATGAAGTGTCAATTGTTGGGTTCAAGGTGACCTACCAATGATGAAAGTAGGGCTAGGGTGGATGATAAGACCATAGTATCATGTGATTCTGAGACAAACTGAGGGTATGTCCGACATGAAAAGTCAAGATTTTTGAGGAGTGGCCGACATAGGCTGATAGACTTCCTTTGAATAAGAGCATGAGACCTATGGTGGACTCCGAAAACATAGACTCAATGATGTGACAATTAGATGCATGAGGCATCAATAATGTTCTCTATGGGGACTGGAAGAGTAACCAGTTGGTAGAGAAAACTCTGTAACTAGATTAGCTTCCTAAGGCCATGCTAAAACCAAAATTATGATGATGCAAGGACTCAATAAATTTGTTCTCTGTTCAAAGGTGACATGACTGTTGCCAATTAAAATATAGTACTCCCTTCCTGCCTGTGTTTTTTTATTTTTTCATAACAAATGAATGCTATGATATAGAAGAGGGAACGAGTGTCGCAAGTAAGAAAAACTAGTTCCAACAGTGGAACGTACCTATGCTCAATTTAAGGGACTGCATGCTGGAGATGGACACTCGGGGTGATGTTCCCTCCAGGGTATAGGGTGTCAAATTGCGAAGGATATAAACAAGGCTCTGCTTGGTTGAGGATGTAAAAACTGCTTAGGCAACGATTTATAATGCAAAGCGAGAACCGGCTAAAGGCTCAATACTGCAAGCGAGGGCATGAGATGCAATCACAACTTAACGCCAAGAAATGTACTTGTTTTATGTATTTTAGTCTAATTGGTGTGAAAAAGGGGTAAACTTGTGCCAAATAGACGTCTTTTCAAATCCAATTTATGAGTGTGAAAAAGACAAGTTCACTCGACAATCTTTTCTATTTTTGATAATGAGTCAGAAAAGAGCTTAACTAAGACTCATGACCTTTCAAATCCAATTTTAACAAGTCTGAAAGGGACAAATCACTCAACAATCTTTTCAGCTTTTTAGACGAGTCGGAAAAGAGCTTAATTAAGACTCGTTTTTTTGTCTTAATCAACATGTAAAGGGGGGGGGGGGTGGCAAGGCTCCTGTCTCAGTATTCTATGGAAAGTCAGCATCTCATGGATAGCTGACAAAATCTTGGGAAAACCCAAGGCTCTCCAAGTCGAGGAGCAGAAATTTCTAACGGAGGATACCATCTCCGTGATGGTTCGGATAATGTCTCTTAATGGAAAAGACATAGGTCAGGGAATGGGATGACCCATTAGATCATTCCGATCGAAAGGAACCTTGTCAAGACTTGGAGGGAGAGTGTTTGGGGGAAGAATAAATCTCTCTCGTTCGGAAGGGGGAGGATTTGAAATGTCAATGAAATGATTGAAAGGTGCATCACTCTCTTCAGGGAGAGTAGGATCAACCAGAGATTTCACTGGTATGGCCACTTCTTCAATTATAGGTTGAAGAGGATGCATAGTGATGGGGGTAAGAGACACTTCACCATTAAAAACAGGGGTGAGGTTAGGAGAATATTGCGTCGGTGGAACTATCAAGACAATCAAAGGAGAAGTGGTGTGAGGAGAAACCACAGACACCTCAGAATTTGAGGGAGTCTTGGGGGAGCCCCACGCTTCTGGTATCTCGGAAGTAATAAAAAACAAACGAGTAAGGTGGTTTCCTTCACAAGTCCTACAAAGGAATTTAGGCTTACATTTGAGGCGTCTAGGCTTATCGATGTAACTAGCAGGGGAAAGAGAGTCATCTCTAGTATGATGAATAGAGGCTGGGGACGTGACATGGCTATGATTTGGGGAAAAAATGATGGTGCCTCCAACGTAATTGGCAGAGGTTGGGGGAAATATGTCAACATAATTCATAGAAAATGTCGACCCGTCTCTGACATGACTGGAAGATGCAGGTGATGGAACGCCACTGTGACTGACAGTAACTGGGCTAGTGATAGATTGTGACATGTTATTCCAAGGTTCGGGGAAAGATTGATTATGAAAAATTGCAGGCCAAGAAGGGTCCTGGTGTACCCCCTGTCCTTGTCCAGAAAAGTGGTGGCCAATGTCAAAATGGTCCGAAGAGGTTTGGATAGGCATGATCACTGAGGTATGCGAAGAGACCAAGGTATGGTAAGAATTATTCGAGTGAGGATATATATTTCCCCCTTGTGAAGGGGTCCCGTAAGGAGAGTAGCCCGAACCGTAAAATTGATTGCCTCCATATGAAAGACCTGAGGGTACTTGTGGACCTGTCATGGAAAAAGTGCTTGAAGGAACTGACATGGAAGAAAAAATATACATGGGTGGGGTGTAATAAGCGGGATAAGCACCCATCTGAGTATTGGTTCCTAAAAGAGCATAGCTAGAATTGGATCCATAAAGGGGAAGGTTCCAACCTCCCATGGGGGCACGACTCATATCAAATGACGAAGTAGGCATCGGAGCCATGGTGCCCCTAGATCCAAGTCTAGGATTCATATATGTGGGCCAAGGATAGGATTGCATGGGGGAGGGCATATCAACAGAAAAATGACTAGGGACCCAAGGTGTGGACTGAGCGTTGTAGTTCTGCATACTATTGAAAAAAGTGGAAGGGTCCGTCCCCATGAAATGAGCAGGCATCATGGAGTGGGTGGCAGTGAATGAGGGAGAGAAAGAAACTCCACTGTCCATAATGGTTAAACCCAAAAAAGATGCCTAAGGCCAACTAGTAGTCAAAGAGCATACCAAAAAGTCAAACGACCAATATGCATGCAAATGGGCTAAAGTGGTTGAGTGGCCTCCCTTGATAAAGAAGGTATGTCTTGTCCAGGAGGGACCTAAGACTCCCTGCTAAAGTTTGGAGGTAAAAAAATCAGCTATAGGGGCCCTCGTGGGCTTAATAACCAGTCAGTCAAATCCCCCCAGAGAGGTAATCCTCCATAAAGGTTGTGTGTTGTCCGACCCCTATCTGACCTAGTGTACAAGTAGAATAACCCCTACAAGTAACCTATGAGATACCTAAGTCAAGCAACTAATAAACCACTGTATAACCGATGCACAGGCGAGTAGTCATAAGTCCGAATCATCGTATGGGCAAGGTAGCAAAGCCCGAAACCTTGAAAGCACCATCTCTCATAGAGGTATGGGTACTAGCAAGATCCCCAAATACGAATAAATCCACAGAAATATCTCTGACTCTAGGTGAGTATCCAGGGGTTATCCCTTCAACTAACTTCGCGCGACCTCGTGATAAACTCCGGTGTGAGTGGAGCCTCCTGATATTACCAATTATACAATGGAATTCTCAACTCCCTGTCTCAGACACATATGTTGATTTAATTTCCTTGGAGAAGTTTACTCACAAAATCCTATTCCAAGGCACTAAATTCTAGACTAGTTTGTGCACCCTAAAAAATAAAATCGTGACTAATCAATTTTAGTTTAAAGTGTAAATTTTATTGGCCATGATTACTCAAAAGGGTATGGAAGCGAAACTCATGATGTTATGACTCTGCAAGAAAATGAATATGAATATAATGCAAAGTCTATCTTCAACTTTTCAATGAATGATATGCTAATAAAAGAAGTGCAATTTTCAATTTCAACTCTGCAATTCAGAAGTAAAATGCAATATTTCGCTAAATGAACTAAGCTAATTATAAAGGATCAAAGAAAAAAATGTTAACCAATGCAAAATGCCTATTATTTTGTATTTTCAATATATTAAAGAGAAAATGCATGGATTGTAAAGAAACCTGATATATAAATTCTACTTTGTATAAATGAAATAACTCAAGCAAAATACCAAGCAGCCAAGCAAATAGCCCAGGGTTCAAGGACAACAAGGATGAAAAACAAAGAGAAAGACTACGCCCAAAATTTCGACTCCCAATAGGTTTCTTGTCAACCTAGAGAAACTCAACAGGCGCTATAAAGGTCTAAGAAGGCTCAACAATCCTCAAAACTCACCCAACAATCACTAAACCAAGAAAATAAGCAAAGTGAAGTGGTATACGCAGGTATACGCGACTGTCCGGGAAAAAGGAGCGTATATGATTTAAAACAAGGCCAGGCAAAGGAAAGAAGGATGGAAACTCAGACCCAAAGTGAACAGAATTTGTCAAGCAGTGATACGACAAGAACCACAAAGGAAAAAGAGAAATGCAGGAAGAAAAAGTACTTCAACCCTTAGAAGGAACATTTGTCCCCAATGAAGTCGCGAATTTTGTTACAAGGGAAAAACTCTCTATGGCCAAGGGTAAACCACAAAAGACAGGTATGACTACAGAAATCAACTCAATTCCAACATATTCTATATGAACTAATGTCCAAGATAAGAAAGAGGCCTACCTCGATCCAACGTTTGATGATGTTCCACCGTTGAGCACTTCGACCCAAAGCTTTATACCTATAATAAGTTCTTAACAAACGAGCAAAGAAAGTATATAGTGATGATATAAAGGGGTTAACACATTAGATAACATAATACATTAATAAACATTACAAACATGCCCATGGATAATAATCATACATTTGAAATATACCAATAGGACGGGAAAGGATTATTTCTATTAATAATTGATCAGCAGAAGTGACAACATTACAGGCTTCCGTGTCGGCATGGTTTGAAACCAAGAAACCAAGTTCCTTCCAACTGGGCCTCCACCACTTCAATCCTCCACCAAAGGCAAGCTCATAAGAGAGAGTCAATGAGGTTCTCTAAAAAATAGTGAAAGAGCTTGGGGGTTGAACACTGTGTTCAGAATTGAGGGACAAAGGGATGCATACTCAATATGAAGTAATTTCTCCTCAGTAACTTTTCTCTCAAAGTTGAATGCTTTCTCCTTCTTTTCCATAACTCAAAATTATGCTTTTATAGCCTCATAATGCAACTGAAGGGCCAAGTCAGAACGTTTCTAGTATGTGGAAGGCCAAGGATCAGAGATCTTTTGTCGTGACATGGAAACCAAACCTCATTTTTGTATTTTCTGGAACAAATCCTAATGTGCGCGGGTTGTAGTGGAGCAGCCAGCGTATATACATCTTGCATAGCTGATAGGGAGCATATATGTGGAAAAATGTATATTTTTGGCTCTGGATTCATCAAAAAGGGATGACAAGTTTGCATAGGGAAATGGAAAAAGGCCCTCTGTGCATTATAGAAATGGTGAGGCAAATCTTGCTATAACACCTCTTCACTGCTAACACATGTGACTCCTTTGGTGCTGTTTGAAATCATGCCACATGTCCAACTGCCTGCATTACATCTGGTCTAGATGCTGTCACATATAGTAGGTTGCCAATCATTGACCTGTATTTCTTCTGATCTGTAGACTTCGAATCATCATCTTTGCTCAACTTGCAACTGGTTTTCAAGGGAGTGATAACTGGTTTGCAATCTTCCATTATGAACCTCTTTATCATTTCTCTGATATACTTGGTTTGAGAAATACAGATTCCTTGGTTGCTTTGACATATCTCAAGTCCCAAAAAGAAGGATAGTTCTCTAAGTAACAACATTTCAAATTCATTCTGCATATATTTTGCAAATTTTTAGCTTAACCTGTCATCATCACTACCAAAAATAATATCATCAACATAAACTTAAATTTATAAAATTTTACCTTCACTTACCTTGATGTAGAGGTTGTTGTTTGCATTTCCTTTTCTGAACCCTGCCTGATGCAAATACTTATCTAGTATAGAGTACCATGCTCTAGGAGCCTGTTTTAGACCATACAAGGCCTTCTTTAATTTACACACATAACCTGTGTTCTCTGACAACTGAAATCCTTCTGGTTGTTCAATGTAGACTTCTTCTTCAAGTTCCCCATTCAGAAAAGATAATTTTACGTCCATTTGATATACCTTAACATTTTTGGAGCATGCATAGGCTAAAAACAACTGGATTGTGTCCATTCTAGCAACTGGGGCAAATGTCTCTTCAAAGTCAATTCGTTCAATATGTGCATATCCTTTACATACCAATCAAGATTTTTTCCTTGTAGCTTGTCCATCTTCATTTAATTTATTCCTAAAAACCCATTTTGTGCCGATCACATTCTTATTCTTTGGTCTTGGAACCAGTTCCCAAGTGTCATTTTTCTCTATTTGATCCAATTCTTCATTCATGGCCTTATTCCAAAATTCATCCTTGTTGGCTTATTCAAAACAGTTTGGTTCAATTGTAGATAAGAGTGCTAGGTGTGTTTGTTCTGGTGAACAGATTTTTCTTCTAGTCTCAACTCTTGCATCTTTGTTTCCAATAATCTGATCTGAAGGATGATTCTTCTGTACTCATTTTCTAGGTGTCTTTGGAGATACTTGTTGAACTTGTTCTTCTATTTATGTTGGATTCTCTTCATATTCCTCTTCTACTTCCTCTTCTACTTATTCTTCTTCAAAAAGTTGTTCCATTGATTTGTTTTCTTCTTCCTTCGATTCTGGTCTGCCTGTTTCATCAATTGTTACGTTAATGCTTTCCAAAACTTTGTTCAATCTTAGATTGTAACACTTGTATGATTTCCTTGTATTTGAGTAACCAACAAGTACTCCTTTTTCCACACGAGAGTCAAACTTTCCCATTCTGCCATCTTCTCTTTTGATGTAACATTTGCTTCCAAAAAATCTTAAGTGCTTCACATTTGCTGGTCTTCCTTTCCATAGCTCGTAGGGAGTTTTATCAATGTTGTTTCTGAGCATTACTCTGTTTTGAATGTGAACTGTTGTATGCAC
>JASDQU010262624.1:0-15461 GCA_032191745.1 Picea mariana
CACATCACCAAAAGACTTCATCCTCCCTTGAAATCCAGCCTTCTTTTACTTCTTATTCCCTTTGAAATTCGAATTGTATCAAATGAATGTATAATAATGTTTATTTATACCATTTATGTCACTTCCTTTTAACATTAGGGCCGACTTGACACTTTCTTATTTTGTAATTCTTTTCTTTAATTATCTTCAAGGCCTACATGTACAATTCACTTTGTCATCTTCAAAAATTCATTTCTCCTCAACCATGAGGATCCACGCGACATGACACATACCACCAGAAACAACATGATGTATACTATCCATCCATGGGTGTTGTATCTGCATATGCATTTTCCTTCATGTCCAAATACCTCCATCAATCTTGCGGTCCAAAACCCATGAATAGGGTTGACATCAATGACAACAACCAATCTTCCAACAATCTCCNCAATTCACTTTGTCATCTTCAAAAATTCATTTCTCCTCAACCATGAGGATCCACGTGACGTGCCACATACCACCGGAAACAAAATGATGTATACTATCCATCCATGGGTGTTGTATATGCATGTGCATTTTTCCTTCATGTCCAAATACCTTCATCAATCTTGTGGTCCAAAACCCATGACTAGGGTTGACATCAATGACAACAACCAATCTTCCAACAATTTCCTCTCTTTCGAACTACAATTTCTCAACTTCATAACATTGGTTCAAGCATATTGATATGCCTCCAATCTTAAAGAAAAGTTCAAAAATAAGTCAAATTTGATGAGAAAAAACCAGGTTGTACTTGCACACAAGAACAAGTCTACAAGAAATGCACATAATACTTTTGTGTCTTAGTCATAGAAACTATGCAAAGGTCAATTCCAATAAAATCAACAATCTTCCCCACTTTCACAACTTGATGCTTATGTGACAACACAAGATAAAGGGAGGCATAAGATAGGTGAGCAATGGTATAAGGATTATTGTGTTAATTATTATGATGAATATAAATTCCACATGTTGAAATCCTTGATTGATTAAATGGTGCATCTTATGCCTGATCAAATTTAGTAGATTGAGACCAAGACTGATGTCCTTGCCTATTTGATGCCACTGCCATATTGACTAATACACTAGTTTAAGTGACAAAAAAATTGGAGTTCTTGTTTCATATCAAGTACTAAACAAAGGATCACAACCTCTCCATGTCATCATTGAAAGTGGGAACCAAAAGATAAACAACGTGCAAGATGTCGTGAAGTGCCTTGGCCTAACTACTATGAAGCATCCTCCACCATAGTCTCTTAGTGCTTGCACCAAATCAAGAAGATCAAGAAACTAAATGTGTCATTGTACTTTCAAGTATGTTGTCACACCTACAGAAGACTAAGTCACTTGTGATTTCCACCATATTCTCTTGGTTTCTTGCACTAAAGCAAGGAAATCAAGATGCTATATGTGTCAGTGTATTTTCAAGTATGTTGTTGCACCTATGGAGGACTAAGTCACTTGCGATGTCACACCTATGGAGGACTAATTCACTTGTGATGTCACACCTATGGAGGTCTACAATGTGATACTTGGAAGGGCATACATCTATGACCATGTCATTTCCTATTGCACCAATCCACATTATTGGTCCCTCAGGGTCAATGAGCATGTCTACAACATCATGGAGTCCCCTCCAAAGAGGATTGTCACTCTAGTGGGAAAAGAAAATCAAGGATTTGTTCTCACAAGTTCAACAGTTTGTACTTCTCATGGTCTAGCCAAAGAAAAAATGCACAACCCAATAAAGAGTGAGTCTCTCATTGTGTGTGAAGATTAATCTTCAGTGAAAACGCAATAGCTTAACATGCTAATGCAACAATACCATGATGTCTTTTAGGAGACCAAAACCATTCCAACACACTTGATCCTCGTACCTTCACTTCTAAATAATTCCCTCTATCACATAATATTATATTGAAGAGCTCATCAACAAGGAAATATTAAGCCCAACAACTCTCAATGTGGTAGTTCCATCACCCTTGCACCAAAGAAGGATGGTACATAGAAGCTTTGCATTGACTATCTACCCCTCAATAAGATGATTGTCAAGAATCAATATCCTTTTTTGTCCACTAATGATCTTCTAGACCAACTACGAGGTGCATAGAACTTCACCAAGATTGACCTCAAATATGGTTAATTAAGTTGATATGTACAAATCTACATCCAACACCAAAGAGTGTCTCTACAAAGTATTAGTCATGACCTTTAGCCTAAGTATTGTGCTAGCCACATTCATGCTCCTCACAAGTGACATTCTCATTCCCTTCATCAAATCCTTTGTTATTCTCTATATAGATGGCATCCTCATCTATATTAAGACATGTGAACGACATCCAGATCATGTTGTGCACATCTTAGACATGCTATGATAGCATAAGTTCTAAGAAATTTTTAGTAAATGCACCTCCAATATAGTAAAAACTCAATATAAGGGCTACATTATTGACCATGAAAGTATCCATATAGATCCTAAGAACATCAAGATCATCCAGGACTAACCTTGTCCAAGAAGCGTCACATAGATGCAAAGTTTTCTTATCCTCGCAAACTTCTATTGAAGATTTGTGTTGGTTATTTATTGCATATATTAGTCATTGACTATATCACATGCACTAAGACAACATTCCACTAGATGTCAGTGTAGTAGTGTCCATTTTAAGAACTCAATATGAGCCTATTCTCAATGCTAGTGTTGGCTATGCTATAGGTTGTGTGATTTGTGTAATGCTCACTTAGCATGGGATTCATTTAAATAAATTAATTGACACTCTGCATAGGTACTCCACTTATGACAAATAATTGTATTTCAGTGTTCAAGCAATGAGGTAGTGGTGACACTAAGTTTTGGTAATGGAGACCACCATCCATTCGTATCATAAGTTGCTCCAATATTTTACTCATTTATAATTTAATCTAGAGAATGCATGTTGCATGAATTGGATGATATACCTACAATAGTTCCATTTATTAATAAGCACAAGAAGCAAAAAGATAACAAAGTAGCAGATCATCTTAGCCACTCACTAGTTACAACACTACTCACAATTCTTGACATTTGAGGTCACAACTGCGACAATTAGGTTTCTTGATACCCATCATATCCATATTTCTCATAGAACTACAATGAACTTTGTTAAAATATTAACATGTTGTTTACTACTACCTAGACAACAAGCTACTCTATCAACTTTGACACCTCTGCGATCCTTATGGTGGGAAACACAATTGACTGATTTGGGAATCTTGTTACTCTAACTTAACAAGTTGTTTTGGCATTAGCAAGAAATTTGTTGCACTCCAAAAATACTTATACTAGCTAAGCATGTGCTACAACATCAAGGAACATATCAAGTCTTGGTTTTCATGTAACATTGTAAAGTGTGCAAATTAGAAACTTGGTTTGTGCACGCCCATATTGGTTCAAAATAGAACTTGGAAGTTTATCAAAGTGGATTTTCTCTTGAGACTCCGCATGAGAAATTGTCATAACGATTCAATTTTTTTTGTCATGGAATTCTTCTTAAAGATGGTATTCAAGGTTAAATGTATGAAGTTTATTAATGCACTTGAAATTGCCAAAATGTTCTACATTAATCATGGGTGGATCCAATTTGAGGTTACAACATCCATTGTGTCTAATGGTGACACAAAATTTGTCAACCATTTTTGGAAATATTTGTGGGAGATGTTGGACACATAGTTGGACTAATCAATATTATTTCATCCTCAAATACACAACCAAAAAAAGGTTGTCAATCACACTCTTCTACATCTTCTACTAATTAATGTAAGACAATGTTCATCGTTTCAAATGGGATGGGAATATTCCTTACATCCAACATGAATACAATGATTCTATTCATAGTTCTACTTTCCATTGTCCATTCCAAGCATGTCTAGGGTTCCAACTAGCCACACCCTTAAACATTTCATTTCGTTATCGAGTGACTCTTCAACCCCTTTTGCAAGCAAAGGAAATGGATAGGGAGGAGAAGTTCATGCAATATACTCAACATGTGCATCAAAAGTTTCAATAGATATTGATTTTTCAACAACATAAGCACAAGGAGCACCACGACATGCATCATGCTCCACATCACTTCCAAATTAGTCAAAAGGTCTAGCTACAATGTAAGAATGAATGCTTCAAAAGTCCCCATCACAAAATTAGACATCTTAGATATATTGGTCCCTATATCATACTATGAGTAGTGGGAGAAACCATTTTTGTACTAAACCTTACTATATATTGAGGTATGCATTGCTACTACCTGAACTAGAACCCATGTGAAAATTCCCAACACAGGTGCTAATTGGGGCAACAAGATGGGAAGTGCATCGTTGTCACCTCAATACATTGTCCCCAACACTTTAGGCCAACTTCTAGAAGACACAGGAGGTATCCCAAATAATGAAAGTGAATCTCTTTAAGTGAGATAAAACCATGCAATCATATGATTTACTTTAATGAATCCACAATAAATGTAACAAGACTATGCATTAATATTCCAATTAGTGATTACAATGCTCTAAATATATTGAACTAGAAAAAATTGCATGAGCTACAATTATATCCACTTCAAATAAAGATTAGGAGCTAGTGGATATGTGTGCCAAATTTCATGTATAATATAAACAACATTAGAAATTACATCTTTGCAATTAAGTCTATCACTCAACAAACAAAACTCACAAGAGGTTAGAACCACTTTAACCTACTTTAGGGTACAAAGAGTGAAGACATTTAGCATAAATCAAAGGTGCAATATGTGCATGTTTTTACCACTTGATTATATGCTAAGTGAGGAAAATCTTAGGGATGTTCTTTCACTTCTAAAATCTGATTTATGAATGAAAACATAGAAATTTCAAATTTAGATCATAAAAACAACATCCAAGAGAGAGATTAAGCACATGTGAGAAAAATGTCTTGGATGTTTCCACTTGGGAAATAAATATTCTATGAAATAATAGCCAAACAAGTTTTAGAGACAATTTCTAAATATGTATAAACATTAACTAGGAAATAACTTGCAAAATAGATGGTTAATCCCCCTAGGGTTTCACAAGTTAGCACTTGGAATTCACCAAATAAATCTCTAAGTAAAAGATGAGAAATTACAAACAGATTAGATGTTTAAATCACCTCTATATATGTAATATATGCTTGTTAAACAATCTAGAAACAAAACAGAGGATAGGAATGAGAAAAAAAACACCTTGAAGAACCAAACCCTAGCCTTAGGGTTTCACCAAATCTGATTTTTGATGTTGCAATTTAATTTTGAGATTTGAGAATCACCTTAAATCTGTTGATTTTTCAATAAGCAAGGCTTAAGCATTAGTTTCATTCCATTTTATCATTTTACTTAAACAATAAACAATTTGTTGCAATAACCAAGATCACAAGAAGAAACACCATGCACAAGTACACAAGAAGTATCCTGGGAAGCCCTTCTCAACAAGGGAAGAAAAACCAGCCAATCCTTTTCTATATTATTCAAGAGAAATACCTCCACCACCATAAACACCTAGCACACAAAAGGGTTCTCACAAACCCTAGAAGACTAACGCCAAAGAGAGGTGCACACTTTTCCCAAGAACAAGTGTTTGCTGAAATTTCCAAACTCACACTTGTGATATGTTTCCTCAATGGGGAATTTACCTTTACCATATTAGAAAGAACCTATCAACAGTGGTGTCTATTGGCACAATAGGGCCGACCTCAATAAATCAAAATATAATTAATAATTACCATATTAATTATCGTTTACATTAAGGTGGGGCCGACCTGTACCCTTTACATTAAAAATAGGGTTATAGGTAAGTCTGACTCTTGAACAATATAGCAAGGGATATCATACACCCACTAGTGCTCAACCACTAGGGGCACATCCATCTGTGCTTAGCCACAGGGATGTCCACATCTCTATCTTACTGCGTCTCACAGGAGAACCACACTCACTAGTGCTAAGCCATTAGGATCACATTCACCTGTGCTTATCCACATGCACGTACAACTCAACAGATATTATTTCTCACTTCATTACACAGGAGATTCATATGGATTTCATCTGGAATTCATCATCTCAACTCTCTGCTCAGAGGAGGCTAATACATATTTTCATCTCTGTCTCATAATGATGCACCCAGCTCATGGGATTTTCCACACGTTCACTTGTGCTCAGCCACAGGCATGTCCAACTCAACAAATATTCTTTCTCACTCTGTTACAAAGGAGAATCATCTAGAGTATCACATCAACTCTCTGGAAGGAGGAGGCCAACACAATGTTCCAGTTCTGTCTCAGATAGGAACCACAGACCCATCTCATGGGCACACCCAGTTCATGGGCTCTTTCTTAGGTCTGTGTCCTAGAGGATGTCTCATGCAGTTGTAATCATCAACACTCCCTATTAGCGAGGGAGGCATTCTCCACCAGACCAAGTCTCTCATGAAAGTACTTGAACTTTGTCTTGGCATGCAGTTTGGTGAAGATATTTTCAATCTTCTCATGTGTAGGAAGGTACTGCACGTGTACTGATATCCTTTGCATCATGACTCTAATATAATGATATTTTATATCAATATGTTTCGATCTATCATAGAACATGGGTTTCTCGAAGAGCTCCACGGAGCTCTAGATATAATCATAGAGTCCATCTCATGATCAAGTAAATATGTCAGAAGCTTGCAAAATCACACTGCTTCGCACACTCAATGCTATATTCCCTGCTTCTTTGGTACTCAAGGCCATCGAGCTTTGTTTCCTACTGCACCAAGAAACCATGGAAAAATCCAAGGTAAAAAAATAACCAGATGTGCTCTTTCGGTCCATTGTAATTTTTGCATATCTCTGCAAACTTAAGTCTACATTGGAGGCATATCTCAGGCCATATTCAACTGTGCCTCGTAGATATATCAATACATGTTTCATTGTTGTACAGTGAGTCTGTATCGACTAAATCGTGAGTTGACTAAGTACATTCACTGCATAGCATATATCGGGTCAGGTGTTTAACTAGATACATCAGTGATCCAATCAGTTGTGGATCAATCTCGTCTGAATCATCAACATTCATTTTCTTCAAATTCATCACCATCGGTGTAGGCATGAATTTTCATTATGTCATACTAAACTTATTTAATATCCCCACTATATATTTTCCTTGACTCATAAAAATCTCATCAGTCCTCTTCTAATCAAAAGAAGTAGTGCAACATACCAAGGTCCTTTGTCTCAAGGTCAGAAACCAAACCAATGCATGCTTGCATCCAACAATAAGGCTTCCTGAATAAGTCAACAAAATCAGGGTCTCGTCACCAACAATGTGATAATATAGGTTGGATCAACAACACTTTTTCTGAAGCCCAAACTCATCAAGAATCCATTCATCTAAAGTAGTCTCCAACTCATGGATGATAGTACAGATAGAAGTGTAGTGGGTTTACTGGATCAGGTGTCTCATCATAGACAACTCCCTCTATTTGTGGGAATCCTTTGGTTATAGATATCGCTTTGTATTTCTCAATACTTCCATTAACTGCATTCTTGATCTTATAGATCCAATTGGAAGTCACCATAGACTTCCCTTTTGGTCTCAGGACAATATCTCATACATCATTCTTTAAGATGTAGTGGTATTATTTTGTCATGGAATTTAACCATACCTGTTCACTTGTTGATTCTCCATGACAAGGAGGCTCAGAATCAATGAAGTGGCTCATGACTGAAGGATAGCTTGAAAATATCCTTTTACTTTCTCGGGATGTGCCTTGAGGGGCTTATATGTTCCTCTACCTCCTGCAGAGTTTTGTCGACCCTAGGCAGGCCTTTTATTCCCTACTGCAATATCTATGGGCATATCAACTAGAGTAGTTGGATCGTCTAGAATATTGTTTGTCTCCCTTTGAACTTTTGAAGGGGTAGAAATTATTGTCTCTTCTTTCTTTTCATTTTGGTTTTACTCCCTCTGAGTCAAGTAACTCTCTCTGAAGTCTGGAGGATGGATGTCTTCTTTTAATTTCTTTTTATATCTTTTATGTCTTCTTAACTATCATAATAATCAATCAATAAGGTTTTGAATCTCGTACCAGGGATAATGGTCCAAGTCATGAGGGCTCCCATACTAGAGATAATACCCTTCACTTACTAAGAAAGAAATCAACTATAAATTTAATGATCAAACAATTTAACTGGATCTGCAGTCATGCTCAATTTTGTATTTGTTTTAGAGGAAATACTTATCATCTCTCTTATCTTCATCCTTTTGATGTGGGTCTGGATCAATGTCACCGGTGGAGGTATATTGTCTTCCTTTCTTCCTGGTTGGACAATTTCTTGCATAGTGTCCATATTTGTCACATCTGAAGCACTGAATCTCTGAAACATTTATTCTTTGATTATGGCCTGAAGTTGATGGAGTATTCTCATCTGTGAATGTTTGTATGAAGTTTCTTTTGAATCTTCCTCCTTTCCTTGTCTAAAGTGAAAGAGCATGGTTGTCATCAGGGGAGTCTTCCACTCCTCTATTTCTGAGTCTAAGTTCTTCTTGAGTACAGTCTGTTCACAGGCGATCAAAAGTTGGTAACTTTTCTCTTCCACCGATGCTTTGAAGAAAAGGTTCCCAGTGTTTTGGAATATTTTTGAGATTAGATAAGACAAGTTCTTTGTCAGACATGATTTCTCCAATGGCACCTAGATGTTCTTTCATCTCTGATATATTCATAATGAAGCTAGCTACGATATCACCTTTTGTCATTTCAGTACTTTGAAGTTGGCCCTTTAAGGTGAGGGATCTGAGGGTGTTGTCACTTTCAAACATATCTTTAAGTGCTTCATACATTCCATAATATTTCTTTAGGTTAGAAATATGAGGTAAGAGATGATCTCTTACTGAGTAGATGAGTATTTTCTTTGCCTTGACATATTCTTCCCTTCTTATTTCCTTCTCTTCATCGGTAGTTGTTTCTGGTAAATTCTTTTGTATCACACTCAAAAGGTAATAGTCTTCAAGGGTGACCTGAAGCCTTGATTTCCAGGAGATGAATTTTCTTGATTCATCAAGCCTATCTTCCACTAGGGTTCTGTTCTTCATATTTTCATATTTCTTCACAAATTCTCGCCAATTGGACCTAGAGAACCTAATGGCTAGGCTAGGCTAACACTTTTAGGTTTTGCTTGGCTTATGAATACCAACAATAAGCCTTAATAAATTCACATGAATACTGATGAGCTGAAAAGTCTCCTTCAATGGGTTGTAGAAACTCTAAAGCCAAAATTCTGCAGAAAATTGTGAAACCCTAGAAACCCTAGGGCCAAAATTTCAAAATGCTTGTATTTTCACTCTGAGAGTCTCTGGAGGTGCACTGGAGGAGGCCCTACTCTTCTATGCCAAAAATATCCCCAACGTCCAAGTATTAAGGGCTAGAAAACCATAGAAAGGAGGGTTGTATGGATTTTCTGGAAACCTTACGAGGGTCGTACAGTTCTACAGAAATGAGAGGAGATTGGTAGATGCTTATGCAATGGTTTCTTAAATACCTATGCTATGATACAATGTTGATTTTTCAATAAGAAATTCTTAATCATGAGGTTCATTCCATTTTAGCATTTTACTTAAGCCATAAACAATTTGTTGTAGCAACCAAGATCACAAGAAGAAACACCATGCACAAGTACACAAGAAGTATCTTGGGAAACCCTTATCAATAAGGGAAGAAAACCCAACCAATCCTTTTCTATATTATTCAAGAGAAGTATCTCCACCACCATAAACACCTAACACACAAAAGGGTTCTCACAAACCCTAGAAGACTAGCGCTCAAGAGAGGTGTGCACTTTTCCTAAGAACAAGTGTTTTCTGGAATTTCCAAACTCACACTTGTAATATGTTTCCTCAATGGGGAATTTACCTTTACTTATATTAGAATGAACCTATCAACAATGGTTTCTATTGTCACAATAGGGCCGACCTCAATAACTCACAATATAATTAATAATTACCATATTATTTATCTTTTACATTAAGGTGGGGCGGACCTGTACCCTTTACATTACAAATAGGGTTACAGGTAAGTCTAACTCTTGAACAATATAGAAAGGGATCTCATACACCCAGTAGTGCTCAACCACTAGGGGCACATCCATCTATGCTCAGCAACAGGGATGTCCACATATCTATCTCACTATGTCTCACAGGAGAACCACACTCACTAGTGCTTAGCCACTAGGATCACATTCACCTGTGCTCATCCACATGCACCTCCAACTCAACATATCTTCTTTCTCACTGCATTACATAAGAGATTCATTAGGATTTCATCATCTCAACTCTCTACTCATAGGCGACTAATACATCCTTTCATATATGTCTCAGAACTATGCACCCAGCTCATGGGATTTTCCACAGGTTCACCTATGCTCAGCCATAGGCACGTCCAACTCAAGAGATCTTCTTTCTTATTATGTTACATAGGAGAATCATCTGGAGTATCATATAAACTCTTTGCAAGGAGGATGCCAACACAATGTTCCAATTCTATCTCGGATAGGAACCACACACCCATCTCATGGGCACACCCAGTTCATGGGCTCTTTCTCAAGTTTGTGTCATGGAGGATGTCTCACACAGCTGTAATCATCAACAAAATCAACCCAAAAAATGTTATATAACACCTTAAATCTCAATCCAATCAGGACGATTTGTCTCCTTAGGGTTAGATATCAATAATCAAGCATAAACCCTAGGATTGATTTGTTTAGGAGATGAAACAATATGTTAACTTTACACTAGACAATGAAAGAAATATAAATATTTTTATTTTTTTTGATTCTCACTATTAGATTTCCTTATAAACAACAAAAAAATAAAAAAGTTTTGATTTTTAGGTTTTTTGTGTTGGTTGTTGGATATAATATTAGTGCATTTTTTATCCAATTAGAGCTTATGGGGTTAAGAAGTATGCCCCTCTAAAAAATTTTCACTTCTATCTTAAGGACTAGGGTAAGAGATTAGAACCTCGGGGGTATAATAATCTCCAATGTATCAAGATAAGCTAAAAGGACCAAGGCCCTACAAGAAGGGATTCCTCAAAGGAAAAAACCTTCACCAACAAGATCAACTATAACTTGAACAAAATACTTAAAACCCTTGCCAAGGAACCAAGAGGAAAAACAAAGCAATGGATTAAGAACTTACCCAAGCTAACAAGAGAAGAAGGCAGGAACAAAACATATAATGTCTCCTCTTCAAGTGGTATAGTAACCCCTCAAATGGATTGATCTTAAAAGCTAGTAGAAGTATTGAATCACCATCACAAATATTCAATGCAACAAGAAGATAACCAAGAAAGAGAAATCTCCAGGAATTGATACCAAAACCTCAAGAGGTAGATATTATATAATTGTAATCACAAATGATATCCAACAATTAACAACAATTTGGAATGAGAGGAGAGAATCCATTTATAGAGGTATCTTCTACATCCTTCTCATTATTTATTAATTCTTTCTCCCTGAAATTAGCATAGGATACTATTGGGTATGCATTATATTCTTTGCATGACTATACCTAGTGTTTGTGTTGTGTTGGGTGCATGAGGGGATCACAGGGGTATTGGTTGTGGAGCTTGATTATATTCCTGATTCATATGAAAGTAATTCTACCCACCTTTTGTCGGGGGTTTGGGGGGACCTACCCCCTCAGCTGGGGGGCATGGGGGTTCGGGGGTGGAGTCCCTGAAGAAAATTTTGGGAAATTTTCCTTGTAAAATATTGTAATTTCATATTCAATCTAGAGCTTTAATTATAAGGTCGTATATCTGATGGTAGAAGTTATGTTAGGGTTTTCTCCCAAGAAGGACACTCTCTTTTTGTATGAGGGCACTATATTGCAATTGTGCAAGGCGAATAGAATATTAGAGGTGCATCTCTAAACAGGTTGTTGGTTTTCCTGATTTGGTTTTCCAAGGTAAAAATATCTATGTAATGTGTGTGTGTGTGCCATTGTATATTTTATGTTTTTATTAAGAATTCATTTGTAGTAATTTATTGTACAGGGTTAAAATATATCGATACTAACAAATAAGACTTTTCATCCACACAAATAAGGAGATTAAGTCAAAACATAATAAAATGATGCCCACATGTACATAAAACCCTCATGAGAAGGGGATGTCCCACAAATAAAGAGAGTTGATTTGCTTCACAAACTCAACGTTCCAAGGAGAAAGTATATTCAAGGCCCTAAATCATGGTGTAGAGGCATCCCAAGAAAGTAAAGGTCCAATGTATAGTCTCATAATGTGGAACTACCTCATGGAAGGAGTAAGAAAGGATTCAAAAGGTGGGTGACCCCTCAAATAATGCTCATAAACCCTTCAAATATGTATCCAAGTCATGACAATTTCCATATCTAATGTCAAGGCACCACCATGAAGCGTGGAAGTGACCCTCCAAGTAAACAATTCGGTCATAAAACCCCTAATGGATAGTATGACGTCCAAAAGAGTAGTATGGTCCTCTAATCAAGTGATAAGATGCTCAAAAGTGATGAAATAGGAGGGAGCTCTAGGATCTTCAACTTGGCATGTATAGAGGATGTCCATGTATTCAATAATATCCCAAATGTGCCTCAGAGGATGTGACCAATGACTTGATATATGTGTACTTCCTCAAGAACCATGATACTACCTCAAGAAACATGAAGCTAAGTGAGCATCTGCAGAATCATCCTTGATCGTATATGGGGAAAAGTTTGATGAATGCATAAGACAAGGAGCCATGCTTAGGGATAAAATAAGTGTGTTCTACTTAGGTGTGACAACCTTTACAAAGAGAAACACTTTTACATCATATACAAAAGGGTAAGATAGACCAATAGCTCCCCTAGATCATGCATCCTAGTATATCCACCCCAAGATGGTTGTATACCAACCTAGATTATAAATGACCAACATGATGAAGAGTTACCAACATCAAGGGGCAGTCAACCATAGCCATAAAAACAAATCCTATCTTGAAATGGGGACTAAAATAACGATTCATGACTAACCACATGGGGTCTGGAGATACTACATAGCCCCCCCACCACTACATAGAACATCTAAGCATGGTCCAATACATTACATGAGTGCAAATATGACCACACTTTTGGCTCATCGTGATACCATAAGGCACAAAATCGACTCATGTGATGGCCCAAATATGGTGAAAACATATAGGGTACATTGAAGTGAATATAAGGTGTAACAAATAGCTCCAACTTAGGGAAATGTGCTCATATTGAGAGTGAAGGATAACTCTAGAATCTACAAAAAATGTAGACCTTAAACATTCTCAACCAATGGATGTTAAATACAAGGGAGGGTGAGGACATAAGTGCATTTTCCCCTTCCCTAAGAGAAATAAATTCATGCATAAATGAAATATAAATCCAAGCACATGTTAGCAACACCACATCTCAAAGAAAATTACGTACATTTAAGATATGTTTTACCTTTTTACTCTAAAACAAAAATAAAATGTAGAAATTAATAAAGTAAATGAAACACACAAGTAAATTGAATGCTTGTGCTAAAGAGATTATTCATTCTAACCTACTTTAACATAACAGACATAATGCCTAAGTAAAATAATAAATCCAATGAAACCATTTAATGAGTTCATCAATACTTTGTGTTCGGTCACCAAAATGTCATCTTTCACACCCTTTTTCCTTGACTTTTAACCATTTTTCGTTTTCCCATAACCTTGCATTGAGACCATTTTAATGTTTATACGAGGGATTAGACTTATTATTTTCCAATGCATTTATTTCGGTATTTTGAGTGAGTTTATGATTAAATCTTAGAAAAATAACATGTTCTCACTTAACCTTGAAAATTGTGTTAGTTTGGTGATGATTACAGGTCCAACTGGAGTTTGCAACAATGCTTACTCTTACCACATAGCTCCAAATTCAAATTTCTTCTTCAACCATTGAAGATTTGTCATGGATTTGGATCATCATCAACTATCTTGGATGTGGAAAAATATTGGACCATATACAAGATTAGTGTGATTTCTTTTAAATTATTAACAAAGATCTTGTGATCATTTACTAGTTGGTTTTTAGTTTTTACTTATTAGTAAATGGTTGTAACCACATGAGAGAAAAGTGGATCTGAATTTATTAGTTTTTATCTTATTCTCAAAGCAAGCTCATATGTAAAAAGAGTGTCTTCTCCATTCCAAGAGGAGGACTCTTGGAACAATTGTCCAATTCATGATGGAGTGAATAAACCATTTTAGGATCTTCTCTTATATGGATTGTAAGTATGTAATTTTATTGTGTTTTATGATTTGATTAACTTCTACGATGCCATTCCCTGCCATGACTTCTGAGGATAAAGAGCTTTCTCCATGAGATCATGGTGGTTCTTTATTTTATTTATGTAATTTTATCCTGTAGTTAGCCTTCTTCATTAAATACAAGTAGGGTGTGTTTCTTTTACGCAAGAATGGTGTGATGGTTTAAATTTCTTGATTTTACTTTGAAGATTTTATTGCTTAATTTGCCTATGCCTTTACTTTATCTTCATGCTTTTAAATTTTGTCCAAGTGTGTTAACGACCATGTGTGGTTTGTTTCCAGAAATTTTAGGAAGTTGTTAACCCTGAGATCTTGAAAGAGTTGTGAATAAATAAGACTCGAATCTACAACTATGATATTTCTGGATTAGGTTTTATATCCCAAGATTTATTTGATTTGTTTTTATGCTTGATAAAGCTACGAGAGTTGTTAATTTTTTACTCCTAGAAATGATTTATCAAGCAAATTTGATTTTGAATTTAGTAGGATTAGTTTAGTTGCCTAGTCCCGCACATACAATGTCAGTGTCTCAAAAGCTTACGAGATCCCAAATTGATAATTTAATGATCAACAATTAATCAATTAAGTTGCCCGACATTTTTGGCACCATTTCTAGGGAGATGCTACAGGATTAGGCATTGGTAATTTGGTTTTCAATCTTTCATTTTTTTTTCCCATTCTATTTTTGCATATGATTTTTGGTTGTGCTAACATTATAGATGTAGTGAGATAGTGATGGTAAGATGAGAGGTAGGAACATGTGCATTCTCTCTAGCGAGTATGCTATCTCACCAAGTCTAAAGTATGTTGGTACAACTTGTTTTCTTTTAGTTTGATTCATGAAAAGGAAAAAACTATCTCATGTCAACAGATAACTTGATGAAAACAAGGTCTTAGTAGCATGAAGGCTTCTGAATACATGATTAGTTTTTCTTTGAAATTTTCTAAGTACGGTGTGTTTTATTTCTATAGATTTAATTCATTCCTTTGAATATTAAGGGTAGAGCGGTTTTCATTTATTTCAATTTCATCCGATGGTGTAGTAAGAACCACGCCATCCACTAACCAATGGAAGGAAGATATA
>JASDQU010262626.1:710-11823 GCA_032191745.1 Picea mariana
TGTACATATGGTTAAATATTGTCAAATAGAAACATAAAATTTAATCATTCGTGACTTTTATATGTCCAACTCAACTATTATGGTTGACTTAATTCTTTAAATGATAAGGCCCATTTTTGGAGCAAATTTTCTTCTAATGGAAGAAACAAAGAGCATGAAGACCCTACATCACCAAAAGCATTGATTATCATTAAGGATATCACCACTACCATGGGCTTGGTGGGAGATAAACTAGTCGAAACATTATTTGAAGCATAGAAACCGGCACTTCCACCCCTGCTCTGCCCAATGAAGCCAAAAGTGAAGAATATTATGATGAATTTAGAGTGAACCACATGGTCCGAAGGCCAAAACGTATCGGCTCATACGCACCAAATGTTGTTGCAACCATCTACAAGTTGTCAAGTCCTCAAGTGATGTTGACCTAGGAATTGGTACAACAAATTATGGCTAAGAAAGTGTAGAAATTTAGAAACTCTACCCAATCTGAAATTTCGACCTCACTTCAATGAGGTCACAGATTTATCATGTAAAACTTTCAGCCTTGGAACTGAATTGAAATATTCAAAAATACACTTGCAAATATCTCAAATTTCTCCACCACTAGTCGAACGCAAGTTCAAGTTGATAAACACCACAAAATACTTCAAATTTGTCCTCCACTAGTCTAAGGCAAGTTCAAGTAGATAAACACCGCAAAATACCTCAACACACATCTTTGACAAATAGCAAAGGATCAAACGTCATTGATCTAAATTACCAAATTTGCAAACAATGCAAAAAAACACCTAGCAATGAACAATTTCCCATTTTTGCATCTCCTTCACAAATTTGATGAAGCAAAGAATTAGTGTCTAGGAAACCCTTGATTTCTTTAGAAGAAAGCCTAATGTCACATAGGATGGCCTTTGCACAAATAAGGCAAGAAGGATCAAATTGGGTTTACAGGAACAACCATAAATGTTTCTGTAGATTTGGATCGATTTCAAGACGTAGTGGCTAGAAGTCTATTAGACTCAATGGCAATTGCAGTCATTCTAAAAAGAAAATTGGAATAAAAAAATGCTTATATGTCTAGGAATGTTTGACCAAAAAATGTTATGACTTCTCTTCATGACTTATGTCACACTTTGCTCTATCAGAAAGAACGTGTTGTTATCAATAATGAATGGGAAGAAACATTAAACCAAATCATTCAAAAGCACATTGATCAACTATCAAACATAGAATTGTTAGATTCTGTTAATGACGATGATGATCTTGAAGAAAAATATAAAACAATAATACATGGTTATTCTCAAGCTCATCTAGTTGATGAATTGGAGAAAATGATCATACAAATTTCCCCTCCTGAAGGATTCAAAGTTCAAACCATTAGGAATTTGCCAAGACATTTTCTCTAAAGACCTAAATTTTCCAACCCTATTCTATGGATCTAGTCAACCTAAAGATGTTGTCAAGCATTTGTATTACATCAAATAACACAATGGGACCTTTTAAATGTCGCAAACGACTTTGGAACACATGTTACTAACAATCTCTTTAAATCAATTAGGATTCTTATAAACCATGTTCCAGGCACTACTTAGGTATCTATTCTCAAACGAGAGCTTCGAGGAAAACATTTTCTTGCTAAAGATGTGAAGTACAAAAGAAACCTTGAGAAAGTATTAATATTGTCAATTGCATTCTGATGTCTTAAAATCATACATAAATCACCTGATTATTTTAAAAGCTTAAGAAAAGATGTTTTTGAAATGATAAGACAACTTGGTCCTCCTACATTCTTCGTCACATTCACTTATGTGGAACATCTTTGGGACCCCTTATGCAATGCATTACAAGAGACTAGAAACAAGTGTATAGATAGATATACATGATGAAATCATTTATAAATAAAATATTGATTCATTGATGATGAGGCATCCTCTGAGTTGTAATCGCTACTATAGACATTGGATATATCTTTCCAAAATTTGATTTCAAATAATAGTGAGATATTTTGAGAGTTAATAGGGACACCACCCTGTGACTGGAAGAACCCTATTCCAAGCAGAAGAGTAATTAGCAATGACCTTGGACTAATTACTCATAGTTGTTTCCTAGGTTTGCCCAGAGCAAATCTGAGAGATAATAGGACCACATAATGCTTAAGAAATCATCAATTTACACAAGATACAACCTTTCCAAAATGGCAAATTCATTCCATTTCCTAAGCTCACCAACACTGCAGAAAGATCATTAGAAGAAAAGGAAGAAGTAGTTGTTGGAGCTGCCCAGCATTAATGCAAAAGCCATTCGAAATTATATTGAAGACCTGGTGACTACTAAAATCTTTTTACTTAATTATGCTCCTCTGGATGAACATCTTTATGAAAACCTTGGGCACCAATTCAATATTGTAAAATCTACTAATGATAACATTGTGTTTCTCAAGGCCTTCGACTTACAATCAACCTATGCTAGAATTGAGGAGTATGTGAATAGCCAAAAGCAAAGTTGAAGGGTAATAATATAACTCCCCATTTTGTTTTTGTACAAATATATGTAATAGAACATTGTAATATATGTGATGACCTTTTCTTTAGGAAGGAACTTAGAGCAGATATTCGAATCTGCACTTAAGTTCCAATTTTGAAAGCATAATAAAACATTGCGTGATTGTAGTGAATCATTAATGTCTCTCTCATTTTGTTGTTGTTATTCATGGCTGAACTGTGAGTGTATTAACATGTGAATGGTTTCATTTGGAAAATGTTTGCAATTTATGTTTGCCTAACTCTATAATAAAATATACATATGATAAATTTAATTTATATTGTGTTTGGTAATTCAATTGGTTCAAATATGCCTACGATTGGAATGGTTTCTGGTTCTTCATAGTTGTGTTATATTTCAATGCTCCAAGCTCAATAACTTTTTAATTGTTATCTCACTCTTTCTTTTGCATTTGCATATCGCAACATAAATAAATTAAAATACAAAAAGATTAATTGAATAAAATTCCAAAACACAAAATATATTTGATAACTAGCACAATGAGCTAGAGGATTTACCATTAATGGGTGTGAACCCATATTTGAAGGTTTAAATCTGGTAAATCTCTTGAACGTTGATGAGGGACATGTTCACCCGACAACACATCTATCCCCATGCATGTTATCAATATGGGTGCCCTCCGACAAGAATTCTCACTAAGTACAAACTATGATTGGGTGTGATCACTATTGATCTATGATCAAATCTCATTCTTGTCAACCCTTGGATTTTCTCCCTTGAAAATCTTGAGGGTTAAGAACCAGCATAATTTATTTGGCTGGCATTCAGATATTTTTCCCAAAGATAGCTTGGCATGAGCCAAGGTTGGTTCCAATATGAGTACATGTAGGATTGGTTTAGTAGTGTTCTTTGTTTCGGAGACATAAGTTTGCACAGGTTTTCATGGATAGAGAGAGATGTCTATTTTTAGCATATTCCCTACTTTTAAGGAGACAAAGATAGGAGGTCTAAATGGCAGTTTTGATCACATATTCAGAGTCCTTGCGAGATCATGATTCCAATGAGCCTTTTCCGGACGACATGCGACCAATTCACTATTTTAGCAGTTGGAGTTCCATGCCTCAGATAACGATTCCGATTACGTATTCGAATTCCCCACTAAAAATCGAATCYAATGAGTATATTTTCATTGACATGTGACGAGATTCTTTTTTTAGCAGCGTCTATTTTTAGACATGCTATATTTGGCAGGGTTCTCGTCGTGCTCCTGGACATATTTGGACTTTTCCTATTTTTTAGGTCAGACTACTATTTTTAGCATGCCTATATTCAACAAGTGTGATCGCCAAGCAGGGTGACAAGTGGCTGGTCCAAATCCGACATTTGGCAGCTTCAGAGTGTGACATGTRGTACATACATGCATGAGGATATTAAGCATTGTGGTTGAGTTATTAAAGCATAAGCATTAGTTGAGTGTGAGTTGGCACACGTCAAAAGTTATTTGAGTTGACTGAAGATAAACTTTCCCTTTCTTATACTTAACTCTTTTTTTCCTCACCTTTATCCCTATTTTTCCTCTTATATTCCTATTCCCTAGCGTTAATTCCCTATTTTTCCTCATAAATCCCTATCTTCTAGCATGTTATCCCTATTTTTTAGTGCTAATTCCTATTTCCTAGTGCATATCCTCTCCTAAGCTCTTATATCATGCGCTAAAGTTCTTATTTCCTAGCGCATTACTCCCATTTCCTTTATATATATTCATTGTTCTCCCCTTCTCCTTGTTGAAGTTTGGGTAGCTGCGGAAGATATTCTTATTGTATTAGACCAAGTCAAAACCCTAAAGAATAATATTATGTTGTATTTGAAAAGTCGGCCCTATTGTGCCTTTGTAAAAGTCAAATGTAAATTAGAAAGTGTAAAGTGTACAAGTCGGCCCTGACCTAATTTCAAGGTGGCTCAACTTGTCTTTATAAAAGGCTAGGCACCTCATTTGGAGAACATAACACAAGTTCTCTCTCAAGGAAAAGTGCGCAAGTCTGAGGAGGAGACGCAGCTAAAGAGTAAAGGTGTTTTGGTGAAGGGTTTTGGTTATCTCTTGGAAACCTATCTTGGTCTAGTGGTGCGCTACCCTATTCTGGTTAGGGTTTCAAGTCTATCTTCTGATTATCTTCTGTTTGGTGAGATCTCTCTTAAGAGAGACATGTACTTGTTGACGAATATATATTGAAGAAGCTTTGTTGGGTTTTCTCCCCCAAGAGGGTTTCCCAGCATAAATCTTGTGTATACTGTGAATGTCTTTCTTTCAGTGATCCTTATGCATGCAGCTATTGATTTAATAGTTTAAAGTTAAAGAATATTGAATACACTTAACTACTTAAGCAAAATTTTGACATGATTTCAGAGCAGGCCTGAAAGAAGCCATTTCACAGCTCCAGAGCAACTCGTTGGGGAATTTAATATCACAGAAGGCTCGCCCTAGCCCAGCGCATCTTTCCTTGGGTTTAGATTTTCAGTTTGACGAAGACTTGAAAAACTGCAATTTGTGTTGCAACTGCGGCAACTGTCAACAACTGCAGCAAAACCCTAGAAGGTGATTTCTCCCATTTTTGAAGATCGTTGGTCAAAGTAAGGACATCAAGGAGGTTACCTTGCTAGGGCGCATCTTTCCCTTGGATTAGATTTCCGAAATCTGAAGTTTGAAAATTTAGGGTTTCCTCATAAACCCTAGTGCAGCAGGTTTCTGGTAAAAGGTGGACAAGATGACTTCAAAAACCAAGCTTGAGGGCACTGATAATTTTTGAGCATGGAAGTACAGGGTGATGCTCATTCTTGAGGAGAACGATTTGGAAGGTTTTGTCCAAGAAGAAGTTGAGGACAAATGTTATATTATTAAAGTGACTTTGGGAAAAAAGGGAAAATTAAGTTAAGTGGCTAATATGAGGAAAAGTGAAAAAAATAACTTTAGGAGCCAAGCAAATAATTTAAATGGAAATTAGACACTGGAGTATAAAATAAAAAGGAGGACGCCTCACTCCACATTCTAGTCATTTTTACATTTGCATCTTGAGCTCTTCAGCGTAGACGTTTTGAGGGTTTTGGGAGAACAAACCCTAGAGATCAGCAAGGAGGTGAAAGATCCCTCTGTTCCTGATCCAAGCTTGGCCAAGGAGGTGAAAGATTCCTCCCTCACCATTCTATTCAATTACAGGTTGATTGCTACAGGGGAAGAAAGAGGTAGTGCGCAGTTTAGGAGGGGTTTTCTACAGGAGGTGCGCATTGCTTGAGGAAAGATCAGTTTGATTTGAGCAGGAGAAGGGTGATTTGAGGAGGATCTCTTCCTGGGAAGATTTGCTAGGGCTAGAGCACCCTTTCTCACTCATTCTTGGAGGGTTTTCTCTGCACATTGATTTATTGTGAGCATGGTACGAATTTCCTGAAGGAGTGCGCACTGTCTATAGTAGATCTAGAGAGTTGGAGGGTGAGATCACTCTTGAGTCTCAACAGCAGAAGAGACTTATCACAGGTGTTTTCCATCATCAGATCTATGGATCTACTGTGTATTTCAGTGATTTGGAGGGTTAAACAGAAGAGGCCAAAATTCCTAGTGGACAACCAGCCAGGAAGTGCGCAACTCAGCCAGATTTGGAAGTAAGAATCTGGAAGGGAAAGAAATTGATCTTGTTCATCTCTGCATACAGCCATTGGAGATCTTGGAGGATTTCATCTTCACTTATTTTGTATCTTGGAGGCATATTCAGCCCAGCTTCTATATATTTTATCTATATCATTCAAGATCTACAGATCTTATGTATGGAGGTCATCTTATTATCTAAATAAAGGTCAGATCTGAATTGTTGTTCATTCTATTGTGTTGTCTCTATTGTATCTTGTCATTTTCATATGTTGTATTATCTTCACCATTCATATGTTGTAAAACCCAATAAGACACTTCCAGCGCAACCTTGAAGGCAACCTGCAAAACAATCAAGAAAAATTATACAAACAGATTAGAAAAAACACCTAAGTTCCTAGCAAAATCTGTTTGGGAACATTACAGTGGTATCAGAGCGTAAATCCTCCTAGCTTGTGGGGATTGGCACATGTATAAATTCAAAGGTATATATATGGGAAGCTGTAGAAGACAGGCTGAGGAACCTGAAGCAGAAATGGGTGAATCGGGGGATGACAGTGAGCAAGGAGTGCCACAAGATCTAGCAGGAGTAGCTAAGAACTTGAAAATTTTCATAGACAACACCCAATCTTCCCTACAACATCATTTATAGGAAACACAGGAAACTATGCGTAGAGGACAGGGTGAGCTCAAGGAGGCTTTGGAAAGAATGACAACCAGCCAGGAGAAGATTGCACTTCTCCTCATGCAGATGAATAATGGTAAGGATGGTCCAAATAACAGTGGAAACAAGGAGGCTAGTGGATCAAAAGGGGGAACTAGGAATCATATAGAGACTGATCATCATTTACATACTGAGGGACATAGCTTATTTGGGGGAACACTTTCCAGGGGGCCAACCAGTAACAGAGCTACACCTAGACCCTATATGCCCACTTTCCTTGAAGCACAGCAACAGGATAATTATTTTCCAGAGGTAGAAGATAACTTTGAGGAGTACGCAAGGGAGTATGCAGCATTAAGCGCGAGATTTAGGAGACAGGTCACAATGGATCAGTACTATGGTATAAATAGGGGCAAGACTAGGAGCTATCACAGGGGCAGTAATGAGTTAGACCATAGAGCAAGGAAGATGGAGATTCCTACATTTGATGGGTCAGCTAAGACCTCTACGTAGGCTTGGGTTCAGAAGTTGGATGCCTATTTGTAGCTCAACCCCATGAGAGAGTTGGATGCTATTAAGTTTGCCACTATCTACTTGGAAGGCAAGGCCCATGACTGGTGGTACCATGGCATGAATACCTTGGGACATAACCACATTACATCTTACCCAGAATTCACACAAAGGCTCAATGACAAGTTTGATCAAGGAGATCCTGAGCTACATTTTCGTGAACTCACTTAACTAAGGCAGACAGGGTCACTAGAAACCTTTATAGAGGAGTTCCAGAGGGTGGCTGTAATGGTACCAAATGTGTCACAATCTAGGTTATTGATGCTTTTCTCTGAAGGATTGATGGAACCCCTACGAGGTTGGGTTAAGGATTTTAAGCCCAACAAACTACAGGAGGCTATTTGGAGGACCAGAGATTTGATGGGATCAGCAGCAAAAACTAAGTTCACTCCAAGGCCGCCACTAACCCAAGGAGTGAAGGATCAAAGAGGAATGGATAAAGGTAAGGGAAGGATGGATGAAGCTACTAGGAGAGGGTTGAGGAGAAAACAACTATGTTTTACATGCAAAGAACCTCGGGAGCCAGGGCATAGATGTATGGGAAAGGGCAAGGTTCACTATATTGAGGTGGTTTTTGATAACGAGGAAGATGAGGTTGGCCACATTCAAAATATAGAGGCCAATCAACCAGTGGTAGAAAATGTGCAAAGTGAAGGAGGAGATGAAGCAGATCCCGGTCAAGCAAGGGATAAGAAGATTACTATTGCATCCATTAGCGGGGTCCCTAAGTACAGTACTTTCAGAATGAGAGGAGTTCTCCAAGGGCAGAGGGTTTATGTGCTCATAGATGGGGGAGCTTCACATAATTTCATTGATTCGACACTGGTAAAAAGAAGGCACATACCTACAGTAGAGTTTGAAAGGTTTCGTGTGGAGGTAGCAGGAGGTAACACTATGCCATGTGACAGATATATTCCAGGGTTGAACCTCACTTTGGGGAGATATGACTTGGCACGTGACTTCTATGTGATGGACTTACCAGACAACAATGTTATACTAGGAGTCCAGTGACTTAGCACATTGGGGTCTATCACCACCAACTACAAGACCATGGAAATGTCATTCAATGGGGAAAATGGAAAAATGGTGACTTTAAAAGAGAAGTCGGGAAATGTACCAAGAGTGGTTACAGCCAAGCGCATGGAGGCCATTTTCAGGAGGGAAAACATAGTTTATGCAGCAGAGTGCTTAGTATCAGTTCAGGTAGACAAGGAAGGGCATCCACAATACTCCCATGACATACAAAGAATAATTGATACTCATAGCAAGGTTTTTGAGCCTATTCCACCAGGGCAACCACCAGATAGAGGATTTGAACACATCATAGAGTTGGAGGAGGGTGTCAAACCAATTATCACCACACCTTATAGACATCCTAAGAAATACAAGGATGAGATAGAAAAAGCCATCGAGGAGTTGTTGGACATGGGCCACATTAGGCCAAGCTCTAGCCCATTTGCATCCTCTATGGTATTGGTGAAGAAGAAAGACGGTACTATGTGCATGTGCATTGATTATAGGGCCTTGAACAAGAAAACCATAAAGAACAGGTACCCCATTCCTCAGATAGATGAGCTATTGGATGAGTTGCATGGCACAATATACTCCACCAAGATTGATTTGCGCTCTGGTTATCATCAGATCAAAATGAGGGAACAAGATGTGCCCAAGACAGCTTTCAGATGCCATTATGATCATTATGAGTTCCTTGTTATGCCTTTTGGGTTGACCAATGCGCCAACCACTTTTCAATCATGCATGAATCATGTCTTCAACAAACAGTTGAGAAAATTTCTACTAGTTTTCTTTGATGACTTGTTGATCTATAGTAGAACATGGGAAGACCATCTTAGGCATGTGGATGAAATCTTAAGCATCATGGAGGAACAATCCTTATATGATAAAGAATCAAAATGTGAGTTTGGGATGACTGAAGTCCTTTATTTGGGACATATCATCGGAGAAAAAGGGGTACAGGTGCACCAAAAAAAAATCCAAGCCATACTTGATTTGCCAATACCCAAAACACTTACAGAACTTAAGGGATTCCTTGGCATTTGCAGTTATTACAGCAGGTTTGTCAAGGGGTTCTCTCAGCATTGCACAGCATTGACAAATTTGACTAGAAAGGGCGCATTCAAGTGGAGCCATGAGGCACAAATTACGTTTGACAGGATGAAGAAGGTAATGAGCACTTGTCTAGTTCTCTCTTTACCAGATTTTTCTCAGCCATTCATTTTGGAGTGTGATGCATCAAGGGAGGGAATTGGAGCAGTTCATAACAGAAGAGGTTGAAATTCCATTGTAGCATTGTCTAAAGATCTTTGTGCTTGAGTGATGCAAGAGAAGAAGACTTCAGGTTTGTGAGAAGCAAACCCTAGAATGGACAAGAAGCATGGTAGAGAGAGTTCATTAGATCATTGTGTCTTGTTAGTGAACATGTCTAGAGTCTTTGTACTCATGTTAATGCAAGGGAGGAAGGCGCTAGGGCTTTGTGAGAGGCAAAACCTAGAGAACTCTTGAAGTGCTAGGGTTGATGTCCTTGAGTGAGATGGACCTAGGGTTTGTGGCAAAGAAACCCTAGAGGAGACTTGGAGCGCTTTGCTTGGAGAACTTGTGTGAGGCAAGCTTGGAGAAAGATCAGTGGTGGACTTGTTGGTGTTGATGCTAGCTTATTGTTGAGCCTTTCCAAGTGGCTAGGAGTAGCTTGGTGTGATGCCTTGCTAGGTTTTGTTGGTTAGGGTTTTATGTTGCTAGTGGATATCATAGCTAGAGTTTGGATGCATTGGATAGTCCTTGCTTTTGATAAGCTTGAGGACATCTTGTACCAGCATGTGATAAGTTGTTGGCATGTACCTGTAACTTCATTTGTTGTATATATGGTGTACTTTGTTGTCAAAACTTGCAGATCTGATTTTCAGGTCATGTTCTCCTGGTGATTGAGTAGTTTCTAGTGTTGATTATGTATGTTGATTTAACATAAACAGTGAGCAGATTTTGATGAGTGAATTGACAAGTAAATAGAAGCTAAGAGGACAGATTTGTGGTCGTAACAAATCTGTTGTTTATACTTTTAAAATTTGTTATATGTTGTGGAATGTGCCCCTAGGGCTAGAAGTAAATTGAAGTAAATTGTTTCCGTGTTTAGTTTTTTGGGCTGCCTTATGTTTTTGTTGGACAGAAGTGAAATATATGTTGTAACTTATATTTCAGATTCAACCATAAGGCTGAAAGTTCGAAAGAAATAAATCCAAGAAACCTCAAGTACATAATGTGAAATTTCTGAATTTGTCTTAGGCACAAATACTTGAAATTTCCACATGGTAACAGAGTTGATTGGACTGAAATTGCTGCCTTGTTGATTTGAAGGACAGATATTTCACTGGTTGAACCCACGAGAGGTTTTTGGGTGGTTAAACTCTAGTGTGCTTAAGATGAGAAGCACTTGAACGGTGAACCCATGAAACCCTAGTTGCTCTTGTGATGGGAGTGTGTTTTCACCCATGATAGGTGGAAGATCTACTTCATTGATGGCTGGTATGTGATTTTTTTTTCAACAGATGCAATACCAAGGAGGACCTGTAATGTCCCTTTCCGAGTAGGAGCTCCAGAGAGGAGGGCTAAGTAGTCTAAACAGCGTCGTTAGACTATAGCCAGGGCCAGACAGGGGTAAACAGGGTCACTAGAGGTCACTTCAGCAAATGAGGTTATAATTCGAAATTGACATTTAGCTAAAAGTGACTAAA
>JASDQU010262629.1:3316-15535 GCA_032191745.1 Picea mariana
AGATCATGCCTTGTCTACATGTTTGACATCAATAATTGGTAATTGGTGTTGACATCAATGTTGGTATTGCCATCAATGCCAAAGGGGGATATTGTTGGATCATGTTGTCATCAATGCCAATGGTTTGATTGATTGATGTCAAGTGATTGATTGATGTCAAGTGATGGATTGATTAATAGTCTTGATTGATTGTTGATTGATATGATGAATTATTCTTGATGAGAATGATAAATTTCAAAGTGGAAACCAATTGATAAATATGGATCATTGATATGATGTATAGATGAAGATGGATCAATGAGTTGTCATTGATACATGATGATGCATAGTTTGTTTGATGAAAAGATGACTCATTATTGTCTTATCATGATTGATAAGGTGCACAAATGGATGAACTCCAAAGTGGTCCCCTTATGGTGAAATCCTTCATGGGAAGACGCTTTGTGGATTGAGTTATCCTAGAAGAATGGTTGGAGGACCCATGCTTATAGATGGAATAATAAGATGAATATAAATGAATTTGTTGGTGAACCTATCCTATATGGATATTTCTTGTCATTCCATTTCCGATGGTATGTGGAATGTCACATAACTCCTCACGGTTTGAGAGTTATGGCTTTATGAAGTTGAAGGACCCCCATATGATGGCTTGAAGCCCCAAAAGGTCAAAAAGTCAAAGTGCTTGAAAATAAGAAATCATTATTTAAATGATAAAGTCAAGTAAGAAAGTCAGGGTGGATTATTTAAATAATAAAGAGAAGTGACAAAATCAAGAAAGATTATTTAAATGACAAAGTAAGGTGTCAAAATCAAGAAGAAATATTTAAATGATAAAGTATTGGAGAACTTTCTATTCATGGAAAGTGGTTAACCCTAAATTAAGGAAAATAGGTTAAGTGACCTAGAAATGGTTTAAGTAACCTAAAAATGGGTTAAGTGCCCTAGAGGATGAAAGTATAAATAAGATAGATATGGTCTCTTGTAGATCATCCTTTTTGTGGATCAATGGAGAGCTTCTTGTGAATATCTTTTGGAGTATTGATGGAGAGCTTCTTGTGAGAGCATCTTATTGGTGTGGATATCTTGAGAATGATTGAAGATCTATTCTGAGGAAGAGAGTGAGAGGAGGATCTCATGGATGCATCAAATTTTCAGCAATGTCAGAGATCTTAACAGAAAAATTCTCGAATTCACAGAAACCCTATTTTCTGATGCATACGTGGGTTGTCTGTGTATAGGGTGCGTATACATTGAAGGTATACACGGGATGGCTATGTATAGGGTGAGTATGTATGCATTCTGACTGTGTACAGGCAACGTATAATGGATAAAATCATGGAGATTTGTGTTTGAGTTGGTGCCAAGATCTTGGATGATGAGGCAGGTTCCAAATCTGCATTCTGTGGCCTCAGATCTATCATTGAGACACTGGTATGGTGACATTATTGTCTTGATGGATACTATTGTTTGATGTGTTGGGAATGCTTAGGGAAATATTGGTATGGCTTCTATGATATGGTTCAGTTTGGATGATTTGGTTGATGGAGTGATCAATACTCTTGTGATTCAGTGGTGACATGATTGATATGGTATACTAGTTGTTTCTAAATTATTGAGATAGCATTCATATTCATTTGTTGTGGAGCATGAGAAAGCTATTGGAGAGCTTGGATGTGTTGGTTGATGGTTAGATTGGACAGTTAGAGACAAAAGAGAATGATATATTGATTGTGGAGAATCTGAGTTGATCTAGAAGGACAAACCCTAACAGCTCAGAAGGTATACACAGGTTGTTTCATACACCGAATGCGTGCATACGCGGGCTGTAGTGAGCCAGGGCCCATACACATGTTGGCTACACTACTGATAGGTCACGTAATTATTGAAATAATGATATATGTTGAGGATTGTTGCCTCATCTCAGTTGGTGCTAAGGGTGTAAGCTGAGTCTTGCATTATAGAGCTGGTGCTCTTGTACAGTTGTACTCTATTCAGTTGTTTGATAAACCCCTAAATTGTTGTCCATAATAAAAAGAAAAATTGTACATACATATTGTGTTCTTTGTGTTGTTTGTGGTTATGACTTATTGATGATATGTGTTGCTGATATATGTTGTTGATATATGTTCACATCTAACTGGTTATAAATGATGACAATGGGTAATGAATAAATGTTGAATGTTAACTAAGGAGTTTTATGTAAAGAGGGAAGTTTTGAAAAAGAGCCCCACACTCATTCACCCCCCCTCTAAGTGTGGTAGGTGTGTCCAATAGTAGGTTATTAGGTGCCTATACATAAGATCAAAAACCTATCACTCAAAGTGATAGTTCTACTCATTGGGCGGATCATTGGATCTGTGGCTTTACATCAGGATTTCTAGGCGCACATGCATTATGCAGTACAGTGCTTAAATGCACGTATTTTCGACTGGAGTACCACCATGCTAGATTAAATGAAGAGACAAATAACAAAGTGTCGGATACGGGAGCACTGTAACTTTGGGTTTGGGACCATTTTGTGCTCTTTTTTCTTCGAGAGCGTACCTAGTCTCATTCCTCGAGAGACTATATGAGGGCACGAGGCCTCTCTCCTAGCGCTATGTAGATGGGCGACGCTATTTCCACGACAGGGGGGAGAGAGGACCATCAAGGCCTTTGATGACAATTGTTTTGACTAGTGGTCATGGAATATTCCAACAATAGAGGACTACCCCTATGCTAGAATCAATTTGTCTAGAGATCCTAACATGCTTACACCTCCTGGAGCGAAGCAAGGAGAGATGGGTAAGTTTTCTTTTCAAAGTTATTTAATTTTTATGTATTTTTATATATATCATTTTGTTTTGTATATCAAAGTATCTGACACTTATGTATATGTTATGTACATATGTGGGACTAGCGCATCCAACAAACTTCTCGAGGACTAGGTGACATCCTCGACCAGAGGCAGGACTAGCTTGAGTCATCAGACCAGCAGCAGCAGTAGGGGGGCCTCCATCCAGAGAGGCTAAGAGAGTATTGAGATGGGTAGAGAGGAACCTTACTGCGCTCACTCATACAGTCCCTATGGTGCAGATCAAGGATCTCCCACCATCGATGAAACCTCATGTAGTTGGGGTGCTATGGACCTGGGTCTAGCTCTTCCGGCATTTGGTAAACTTTTTTGTTCACTACAGAGGGCCAACATGCCCCACCCTTAGCTAAGCTAGTCTACTTACATGAAGATAGAACCTTTTGTATATTTTTGAGGGCATAAGCTCCGTGACTCTTTACTAGACATATTTTTGAGGCGCTTGTGCCCACCCTTGTACTCTGATATTTTTGATATATATATGCATATGTTACATATTTTTACGTCTTATGGATTACATATATTTTAGAAATGTATTTTCATGTGTGTGTGTGTGTGTGCTTTTTCTTACATGTGTGCAATATGCTAATCTAATACATGATTAGTTAGAGTACCCGTGATTTGATTCAATCTCCTAGGAACATGGATGTGAGTAATGTAATCAAATCTTTGTTCTAAGATATGTACCCTAAGGAACCATCGGTGTAGTGTAGGATCGTAAACGTGGTAAACCCTTTTTAACTGAGACACAACCAGTTGAGCATGTAAGTAGACCTGGAGGTGAGAGTTACCATGTAATAAAGCGTCACGAACCAACTCTAATACTGTGATGTATTTGGCAACATTGTTTGTGGCGTCACCTAAACAAATACCTCCTGAAGATAGCAACTGGCCCTGAGGTGTGAAAATCACCCAAGCTATGAAAGAAAGCCTCCGAGTGTGTCGGATAGAACCGTCCGCAAACCCACCGAACACCTCTGATTTAATTGACATCTACCACAGTGAAAAATATGACATAAAAAATGACACGTCCATAAAACCAAAAGACAAAAACTAAAAAGAAAATGTATAAGACTATACATATGTTACAAGAAGTCACCCAAGGTGACCCACCTACGAGTAATACTTCTTGAGGTAGAGCCCATTTCTAGGCTCCACCAAAGAATTTCCCTCAAATTCCACCAGACGATAAGTGCCCTTCTTTAGAACCTCCTTCATGATGAAAGGTCTGAACCACCTGGGTTTGAACTTGCTTGCCCCCAGGGGGTCTTTATATTGGTCATAGACTAGGTCAAGGTTGCCTTCAGAGAAAATTCGAGGACGGATGGACTGATAATACTAACACTTGAATTTTTGTTTGTGAGCCTCGTTAGCCAAGGCTACATCCTGACGCTGCTCCTCAAGCTGCTCAAGATATAATAAACACTCTTCAAGCAGTGAAGTGTCTGGCAATAACTGTACTGCCAACTTTAGAGAGGGGATCTGGCACTCTATATGCAAGACTAATTCCAGTCCGTAAATGAGTTGAAAAGGTGAGAAACTGGTTGCAGTCTTGTTGTTGGGAAATAATACCCTGCAGACTAGCAAGCTAGGGATAAACTTGCATGCATATCATAACCTTAAAGAAATCACTTTTCACCTATCTCCCCAAAACTAAAACCCCTTTTTCACATACAAGCATGGAAAAGACCTACTAACCTTTTTACTAATGTTTGGTGTAGATCCTCCGTTGCGCTCCGTCTGCTTACTTGCGCTACTCCTTCCAAAAACAATCCTGCAATCAAGACAAAACACTACGCATGCATGCTATTTTTCTACTAGAGGGTTAGACATTTAAGCATAAATTGCACAAATCATAAATGACTCATGCATTGGGACGGGAAAAGTATTCTTTTATTAGTCTCAAGATGAATCAACTTACAATAATAATAGAGATCAGCCACCGTTCCTTGATCATGATCCTGGGCTCCTCCTCTTCTTTGTCCTCCAACTGCTTTGCTTGAATTCTCCTTAAGCTTGAGGAAAGGCTAAAGGGTTGGGACAAATGGATTCGGAAATTGGGCAGAGTTTCTTTGATATAATTTTCCTCCTCCAAATAGTACCCCTACCCCTTATTTTATAGGCTAGAAGGAGCTAGGGTTTTGGATGAATTCTCAACCATGCATGGCCAGGAGTTTCAGTTAACTGACCCATAGATTTTTGTCCTGTCGGCAACTTTCCTATTTTTTGTGATTCTGAAGGTAAACACGGGCTATAGTGGGCCTGCTAGCATTTGCCCGCGGGCTGTAGTGGGCCTGCTAGCATTTTATTTTAGATAAACGTGGGCTGTAGTGGGTCTGCTAGCGTTTACTTTTTAAAAATGGAGTTTTTAGAAGAGTTGTTCAGTAGTTTTTTGGCAAAGAAGGGATATGAGTTGGCCTGATGCCAGGTAAGCAAGTATGGTGCAATTTCGGGTTATAACAAGTCTTAACAGATGTTCGATAGGCCCATAATGCCGAGTACAACATCAAATGCCAATTTGACATGGCCGAATTGATCGTTCACTGTAAAATAGTCTTAATGGATTTATTCACACCTTCCACCTGACCATTAACTTTTGGGTAGTAGGGTAATGAATGTTCTTTCCTCAACCCAATCTTTGATGTTAACTCGGACATCATTTTGTTTTGAAAGTGACTTCCATGGTCAGTGACAATATCTCTTGGGACGTCGAACCTTGCTATTATCTGGTTAAAAAAAAAGAGAGTTGTGGTCTCACCATCATCTTTAAACATTGGCATAGCTTCGACCCACTTCGTGAAGTAGTCTACTTCTACGATGATATAAAGGTTCCCTCTTGTAGAAGGAGGCTTGCATGTAGCATAATAAATCCCCCACTTGGTGAAGGGACCAACTATGATAACGAGAAACATGAGAGTGGGATGTGCCCTCATATTTCGAGAGAAGATCTGACACGGGTGGAATTTCTTGACCAATTAAACACAATCTTGGATTAACGTTGGCCAAAAGCAACTAGCTCGTAGATAATTTTGGGTTGTTTCCAACCCAGAAAAGTAACCGCCACATGATCTAGTGTGGCTATCGTTAAGCACGATTTCTTCTTCATCATGAGTGAGACACTAGCGAAGGATGCAATCTACACCTCGAAGATACAGGGTGTCCTCAAGTATGAGACAGTTTTTTTCCTGATGGCATATACGGCGATGCTCATCACGAGAAGAAGAGGTAGGGCACTTCAAATTCTGGAGATAGACTAGTATATCTCTGTACCAGGGGTCCAAAGACACGATCAAAAACATGTCTCCTTTGATAAGAGACTCTTCAGGTATAACATCACCTGATTCGACCGGAAGTTCCGATATGAGTTCCACAAAGACCAACAAATTTTTTGATTTCACCGAGACAAAATCCAAGTCGAATTATTGGAGGATAAATATCCATATACTGATCTTTCCACTGATCACACATCGTTTCAACATGTATTGAAACAGATTCATGATAGCAATGACAATGGTCTTGCGAAACAAGATGTAATGACAGAACCATTGGACAACATGAACTATTGCCAACGCAAGTTTTCCAATGTGGGAATAATTGAGTTCTGGTCCAACCAGGCCTTAACTCAGGTAATAAATCACATATTCTAAGAGAAAATCATCCTCCTGAACCAAGACCATACCGATGGTCGACTCCTCAGTGGCCAAGTACAATAAGAAATCTTTATTATAATTGGGTGGCTTCTTTAGAGGGGTAGATGTGAGGGCGCATTTCAATGCTTTGAAAGAGCATTGAGTGGCTTCATCCCAAAGAAAAAGAACTCCCTTCTTCAGTAAACACATGAAACCCTTTGTGACCTCAGCATAGTTTTCGATGAAACATCGTAAAAAGTTTTATTTTCCCTATAGACTTTGAAGCTAAGGGACTATGCACGGGGGAGGAAACTGAACTATCACCTTAGCCTTTACAGGATCGACCATGATCCCTATTGTTGAAGCTATGAAACCTGATAGATGACCCGATCTTATGCAAAAGCTGCATTTGTTTGGATTCAAGCAGATCTGGTAGTAGCGACATCGCTCAAAGATAATTCGAAGGTATGCGGGATGTTCATCTCTCTTGTGAGATCGTGATGCTAAATCATCGAGATAAGCCTCAGTTATGTGTTTGAGATCATGGAAAGAAAAAGACATGGCCCACTGAAACGTAGCTCCATCATTTTTCAGACCAAAAGGCATCTTTCGATAAGTGAATGTACCCCACAAACAGATGAAAGTGATTTTGTGTTGGTCTTCAGGATTGATCTGTATCTGATTGTATCTCGAAAAACCATCCATGAAATAAAAGGCCTTGTAACCTGCACATTCATCGACTATCTGGTCAATAAATGGTGTGGGGAAATTATCCTTTGGACATGCCTTGTTCAAATCACGGAAGTCCGTAGATACGTGAATTGTACCCTGGTTTTTATTGACTGGAACGAGATTTGACACCCATTGAGTCAATTGGATGGGGTAGATGAAACCATCTTGGAGTAGTTTCTCTACTTTAGCCTTAATAGTTGTTGCTTTCCTAGGATTGACTAGATGAAGCTTCTTTTGGAATGAATTAGCATTAGGATGTGTCATGATTTCATGTTCGACGATTCTTGGATCTATACCTAGCATTTACTTGTAAGACCAAGCAAACACGTCGTGAAATTCTTTAAATAAATCTCTGTAGATTCGGATCTCCTCGGAGGCTCCGAAAAAGATATTCTCCATGATGCCAAGGGTTCTAGAGATATCGATAGGTATCATTTGAGAAATGGTTTCCATATTTACTTCATCATAAATAGCGTGCATAGCCAAAGGATTGATAGGACAAGTCTTATCTCCAGTCATAGTCAGAGTGAATTCTCCTGCTTCAATTCTTCTTAACTCTGGGAGAAAATAAGATCTGTGATGGAGAGAATCCAAAGGTCTGTCTGGACTAGTAATTGCCTCAATAATCACCTCGTCCAAGGGAAATACCAAGTCTAAAGAATCACTATAGGTGAGGGAACCTTGAGCCCAAATAGGCTCGAGAACCGGATCTAACTCCTGTGCAGGAGTCAAATCAGGGATGGAAGAATCTTGTTGAACTATAGAGTACGCAACTTCTGCCATGGAAAAAGGCATGGCCATGCCATGGTGCCCTGTCCCTTCCATCGTGGATGATGGGGAAGGAAGAGTCCACAGATCATTAAAGTAAGTCATGCAAAATGACGAGATTTGAAATATTTTGGCCCTATACTGGTCGGGGACAGTCGACATGTAATGGACATATCTAGTCAGAGGAGGGTAATCGAAGGTACCCATCAAAGGTGGGCACAAACCAACCCCTACATTGACGATGTTAGGTTGAGGGTTATCAATCATCGAGACTGTGGAAACCCCCGATGAAGGGTCAGGACGGGAGAAGGATAACTGATCAATGGTCACGATCCGAACCTCGTGTGGAAACAACAAGACCTAGAAAAATATCGTGAACACTACTTGCATAGCATAGGTCCAACTCCTTCCTAACAAGAGATTGTAGTTGAGAGATGCATCGACCACTTCAACCTCGACGCACACGGTCTTCCCCCCCAACTGCATGAGGAAAGAGGGGATGATTTTGTGTGGTTGGAATGAATGACCATCGAAAGTGGTAAGAAGCGTAGGTGACATAGATAAAACGAGTTGTCCAATGGCCTTCCAACATGCCAAATAAATCACGCATGTCGAGGCACCCTCATCAACCACCGTGTGGAAAATGTTCTGAGTAAAAGTTTTCATGGTGTAAGCCACTACTATCTGAAATGCTACGTGGTAGGGAAGATGGGATTTTAAGTCGGTCGTATCAAGCATGATTGTTCCTGGATTACAAGTCTCAGCAGATCCTAAGGAAGCTAACTGAGTCTTTCTCTGGGAAGAGCAGCTCTGGAGGACTTCCAAAGCAGACATTGCATAAGGGGTTTGTGACAAATCCTCCACCACAGAGTAGTTATGGGTGGCCCTTGCATTTGGGTTGTGGGAAGCTTTATTGAATGCACATTTTGGGATACCTGTCATTGTTTTGCCCAATGAATTCTCAATCTGGAGAGGAAGAGATGGGTTTTCGGCTTCTTTACCCTTCTCATAGGTGTTTGGCATTCTGTAGTCATGTTTCCTAGTTGTTATGTCAACTCTACCTTTCATCATGTACACATTCACAGACAAAGGATTACTCGAAGACGGAGGGGGTCCCTGACCGACCCCTTCTGCGCTTGAAGAGGCTTCAGCTAAATTCTGTCCATGTGGAAATGGATTCGTTAACACGACAGGCTGCTGCTGTGCCAATAACGTCTAACCCTCCGCAAGCCAAGGGCACTAGTGAGTCAGATGCTCTTCCTTGAAAAGATTACATGGATACTTTGAATTATTATTTTCAATATTTCCCCCACCATCATTATCAGTAGGTTTCTTATCCCCCTTACCCTTCTTTCATTGTTTCTTCTTTCCGTAAGGTTTTCGGGTGGCCTTCGGGTTTGTCGATTGCACATTATGTACATCTAACTTTTGGGTAGGGGGAGCAGTCAAACTAGTGGTCTAGATGGTCGTTGTTTGTTGTATTGACAATCGTTGCAATTGATTTGATAGTTGATCAATAGACTTTGCTTTCACTGAACCAAAAATACCATCGGCACGTGGTCCAGATATCTATTTGGTCTTGTCAAGTATCAACCATGGTGTATCTCAGAAAACTTCATAAAGTAAACCAGACTAAGAGTAAATTAGCTCTAGTTGTTGAGATCTCATTATCTCTTATTCCTCTGAAAAGACCTCCAACGTTGCGACGTCTTTAGACAATTGGGGTACCAAAGACTTAAGGAACCACTCAAGCAGGAATGATGGTGGGACTGGCACTTTTATCAAACTCTTCCAGCATCTCCATTCTCGGATGTGATCTGAGATATGGTCCACTTTTTCCTGCTCAAAGCTGGCCAACAATTTGGTGTCGGCATCGTATCTCACAGGTTATTGGAAATGGTTTAAGAAATCCATTGCCAATTTTTTGAAGGAAGAGTATCTTGAGTGGTCAAGCTCGATGTACCATTCCGCAACACTCCTGATGAGAGTGCATTGAAACAAACACAACTAGATGGAGTCATCTCTCAATGAGTTGGATGAGCACCATAGATGGAAAGTAGTCACATGATCACCTAGATCTTCGTTAGGCTTAGCTTCAAAATTTGGAATGTCTGAAGGCAACTTGGTCGGCATCGGAGTCCAATGAGGATCATGACAGATGGGTTCGTTTAATAACCTTGTCAAGTCTAGCAAATGCAGAGTTTCCAGAAGAATAATTTGGGTTGTTGATTATAACAGATGACTGAGGATCTTGAATGGATTCGAGACCCACAAAGCTCTGTGGAAAATGCGATCAACGAAATCCCAACATCAGCCCTCTATATGCATTCCCCACTATGCTTGGTCCGGCTTTGGAGGGGTTATCTCCGCTACCTTTCCTTACGTGACCTCGTGTTTAGCCCCTGTGTTAGAGGGGCATCCCAGATAACTTTCAAGGTTACTGGACTTTCAAGCACTCCCTAGCTCAGACTCTTATGTTTTTTTTTTATCCTTAAAGAGTTTCCTCTCCAATCTTAAATCAAGGCTCTAGCCTAGACTAAATTGATGGACCCTACAAACAGAAAGTCTAGCAACTTTTAAATAAGCGTTAATTTTAGTGGTTTTCTTAAGTCAAAAGGAATGGAAGTGAAACCAATGATGTTCTTTAAGAGACAAAATATAAGAGCATAAGATGATACTCGAAACAAAAGTACTTCTTTCTTCACAAATAAAGATTTGCCAATTTAAACTCTTTAACCAAACTTTTCATAACTACTTTTCTCATATCTTTGAAAAGAAAAACTTAAAACAATATTTCGCTTGACTACAAGCTACTTTATGTCCTAAGTATTCAAGTAAAGAACTTAAGAAAACTTTATTTTTCCTTGGTAAATGAAACAACTAGCCTAAACTACTTTACCAAACAAAGAAATGAAACATTTTTTTTATTGTTTTATGCTTCAAAACAATAAATTTGAAAATGAATCCTTTTCTTTTCTTTTAAAGAAAAAAATGGGAAAATGACGACAAGACAGAACCAAGAAATGAATTCAAGCCCAAATGCATATCGCAGGGAGTCACTGACAATACCAAACAGGCATATCAAAGCAGACTCGCAAACTTGTCTAAAAATCCTATCAAAGAAGACACAAGAAATATTTTATAAAAACAAAGCTATGCTGATGTCAAACCTAAGATAAAGATTGCTATAACAGAGACCAGGACTAGATCAAGAAAACCCCTGAGAAGTGTGACTCTTGACAGGGAAGAGGATGACTGCCTCTTTTTTTTTTTTTTAATTTCTCAATAGGCACGCTACTGACAGTTCAACAAATAGTGTATGTATGTGGGTTTTCCAAGTGAAGGGGGCGTATGCACGGGTGCAGGCCCACTGCAGGCCGCGTACACCTCTGTAACTTCTCAAAAAAATAAAAACCAATAGTCCAACACAGGCAGGGAATACTGGTATGGAAGACCAGAATCCCTTAAAGACTCAGACACTTACAAAAACTCAGAAAATAGTGAATAAACTGATTCAAATAACCCAAAGAAAAATATCCCCAAAGACCCTAAAGTCATCCCCTATATGGTCACCAATTCTACTATAGCGGGAAAACCCCTCTACGAACTACACCAGGGTTCTAAAATGTAGGAAAAGATAACCATCTAAAGTCTCCTACTTTTTATCAACTATCCCGACATTACCCCACAATCATACATAAAATACAAGGTATATTGATCTGGTAGGCATACCTTAAAGTTCGCGTCCGGTGTCGATCCCTTTGCTCTTAGTTGTTTCTTGACTGCAAGTCTCCTCCCAAGGCTGACGTACATTCACCAAAATACAAACAAGAAACTACAAGCATGCATTCTACACATGGATTAGTGGGTTAGACATCATAAACAAGAAATGTAAACAAATCATATAAGTTTAAGACGTCATTTGTCAGGACGAAAAAAGTACTTCTTTATATTAATCTCACAAAAGTCACTTACAATATGAGACCGACACTTCTCCTCGAACTCGGTCCTGGGCTCCTCTTTACAATGCACCAACTGCTTCCACGTATCCTTCTCCTCTTCATTTCTCTCTAGGGAAATGGCAAGGATTTGCAATGGAGGAAAAGGGAATTCTGACTCAAACTCATAATGTGGCTGCAAACAAATGGGGCAAAGGGGGAATAAAATGGGCAAATTTTCTATGCTCTCGTGCTTCTTTTTGAAATAGGACCCCAACCCCTTATTTTATAGGCCAAAGGA
>JASDQU010262632.1:0-10735 GCA_032191745.1 Picea mariana
CCCCCCCCCCTCACCTTCTACTTACCTATCATTCTAGTGTGCTAGCGCTGATCTCCTCTAGTCTGCGGCCTCTATGTTGTTTCTGTGGGAGCTACCTCTTGGATTAGCTGTGGATACCTTCTAGCCTGTCGCCTCCTTTCTGCTGGGGATATTTCTGGCCGCCGTGGGTGATTTCAAGCTGTCGTCTGCCTTGGGGGTAACCTTCCAGCACCGTCCTCCTTCCTTTGACTGCTATGTGTGGCAAGGTGCGGCCTTCCTTGTGCTAGCTGTAGGTACAGGTGCGGCCCTCCTTGTGTTTGCTGTAGGTGAAGGTGCAGTCTCCCTTGAGTTTGCTGGTTGGGGCATTGTGTTTTAGTATGTGAGCTGTGTGCCTTCCATTGAGTGCAACCTTTGAGGCTACGGCCCTGTCCTGTGGACAGATCTGAAGGGTTTTTGGTACCCCTCTTCTCAATCTGCTGTGTGAAGAGTTTATCCAGTGTACAACCCTCTTGCTAGGGTATTTTGTGGAGTGCCATTTGCTAAAACTACCTAACAGCTCACATCTGTTCACTGCCAAGATAAGGGTTTATACACAGTCCTGTTTTTCAGCCTCTTGGGTAAGGGTTTTATTGTGTGAGGGTTTGGGCATTTATTTACCTTTGTTAGGTTTGTGTTTTTCTCCCTATGGCCCTTGTGCTTGGTGGCAAGAAAGTTCCTGCATTCTTTGGCATTAAGATCCATTATAGATCTATGGACTGAACCTTTGTCTGAGCATACTAAACTGGTTCTACACCTCTTGTGGTTACTGTGCTATCTTCAAGGTAAGGTTGCTGTACCAGGTATGTATCTTACTTATCTCTTTTAGATCTGATCTGATTGTTATTACAGAACTGTCTAGCTTTGAGTAGATCTGAAGAAATGCTTTGAATACATAAGTTTTCTATGGTGAAATGAGTGGTCTAAATAGTTAGATCTGAAATCTGTGTTTTAATCTTGTAGATCTATTGATATGTTCAGATCTGTTCATTGCCATATTGGATCAGAGTACTATCTTTAGATTTGAGTTTATATTCATATGTGATCAGAGTTTTCTCTTAAGTTGTTACTGTCCTTCTTAGATCTACATACTATGTGTTCTCTCTCTGATTGAGTTCCAGAACTAGTTGTTTTGATCATTGAAATTTAAAAGAGATCATTGTTTTGCTAATTTACCCTAAATCTAATAGGTCTCAACTGGATTTGAACCTTTGACCTATGGCCTTGTCGTCGGCTACATGCCTTGGGCCGATGGTTCAACCGATTGGGCTAACCCTTGGGGCTTCTATACCTCTAGGTTATGTGTGTGATGTAGTCAATAACAAACACAAACCCTTGTTGGGAAAGAATGGAGATCTGTACAAGAAAACAGGACCTTAAGGGTGCACGGAAAAGGCTAGAAGAGATGGAGATTTTTCTTGAAGAAGATATTTTTAATTCCTCCCTTCAAGAAGATGTTGCTAAGCTGGAGCATTCCATTAGAAGTGAAGAGGATTATGCCGCTAGAGGAGTTAGAGCGTGTTCCCCTAGAAGTGAAGAGGATTATGCCGCTGGAAGAGGATTATTGCTGCTCGTAACTCGATGAAAATGGAAATTCCCTAGTTTTGATGGCCTGCGTTGTGAGTTTTTAAAAAAAATGTGGGAGATTGTACATGAAGACTTGTATAAGATGGCTAAGGAGGCTTTCTCCCAAGGGAAATGGTCAAAACTCTTGAATCAGGTCTTGATTAAACTCATTTTGAAAAATGCTGCTAGAGATTCTATTAATGGGTGGTGTCCCATAATGTTGCGTCTCTTATAAAATCCTAGCGAAGCAGTGGTTATGTGGTTTTGGAAAATTGTTCCATACATTGTTAGATGGAACAAATTTTTTTTGTTCGGGGAAGGTTTATTTTAGACACGATGATTTCTGTCTGGGAAGTTATGGAATAGGCTAGGGAGACTCAATATAGTTCCATATTCGTCAAAATTGATTTTGATAAAGCCTATGATAGGATTGTCTGGAGCTTCATCACTGAAATGTTGCAATGCCTTGGTTTTGGTGCTAATTGTGTGGACTTTTTGCATACTTGAACTTTGTTTTGACAAGTGGCTCTTTTTTTGACCAAGCAAGGCTCACAAAATTAGGTAAAACCAATAACTACAAGATACCATACCCATTAAAATCATACAAAGTAAGCCACCACTTAATACAAAAGCCACGTAAGCGATTCACATTAGATATCTTCTTCAAACTTCACATTAGCTCAAGACTTTATGTAATTTGCCAATTTTAGGTATGAGACAACCATYAAAAGACCCTATTAGGTGTGCCGACACCCAAGTAGAGAGATATTTCCCAAGAAAACCCATCAAAGTGTAAGTATGGTGAATGAATGGCATGTGGTTACTTCATGGTGATGTAGTCATTAACATGCAAGGTACCRTGATTTGTCCATCTCCTTGAGCACCTTTGTAGAGAGAGTGTTTTCTACTTGAGATACCCTTTCCTCGGCAGTAGGTGTATTCCAAACCCCTTTCTTTCCTTTTGATATTCTTTTATTGCTTTTGCAAGTCCCCTTTTTCAGGTTTCAAGCATTCATTATCTTTCTAACTGGGATTAAGTCCTTTTAATTGATATGCATTCAGTGCATTAGGACTAGGGGCGATCGCCTCATAGCGAGGGGGTAGAGCTTAGGCTGACCTTTGGCTTTTGACTTGGTCATTTGTTATCCCATAATTTCTTCTTTCTTTTATAACATGCTTTCTTTTTCTTATTCATTTTTTCTAGCAGCTGCATCAACCTTGACATTCCGACCCTTCTTCTCATAGGAGAATGAACCATGAGCCTTTTTGGTGTACATGTAACAACCATTACTCGAAGATTAGTACACTACGGAAGGCCCTAGGATGAAAAGTGTTAAGTATGAAAGGGAGTGGTACGTTACCCCTATCAAAGCCTCCCAGTAGTACCCTTGTTCCCCAAGAGTGACAACATTGGGCTAGGACACAATTGATGGTCACCAAGGTGAAACAAGGAAAAAAGCATAACTTCCAAGATCATGATCCATTATTTGACTTCAATCCATGATCCTCACCTTATTCCTAATGCATTAAATGTGACATTTTATATGAAACAATGACTAGTGTACGTCATGTGTGCTGGACCACCATCATTGAATGAACTATGTTGATCAAGTGCAATGAGTTGAGCTGGATGAGGGGGGAGGCATCTAAGGGGCTGCTGTCTGTGGAGAATATTGATCATCATCATTATTATCGGGATAATTGTCTTCATTGTGGGCCATGAGATATGATCTCCTCTAGTAACTGTTGTCACCTTATACACACTTGGGCTATCGTGGAAAAAATCTTCAATCCACTTAGTGTGTCCTTGGGGGCAAGTCTTGAGTCAAGGTGTTGTCACTTGATCCTCAACTCCTCCGTCTAGGCCAACTCCTAGCGAAGCCAAGGGGGGTAGTCCCTATGAAAAAAATCTAAGGTTATTTACTCTATGAAGCTTAAAAGCAAAATTTATTCTAGGAGTTTATTATGAAATCACAAGATTTAAAATAGCAGCATAAATGATTCAAAGGATACACCCTATGAAAAACTCATAAAATGTTATTCATTCACCACATGCTTCAAAGGGAAATAACTTAAACCATTTGAAATAAAGATAAATTGATAAAATAGATGAAAAGTAGACCAACGCAAGAAAGTAAAATGTGCTGTGATGAAAATGCCGCGTTTATTTTATCTTGAGAATTTTATTAAGGGATTTGAGAGTTTTAGCAAGTCTTTGAATCCGTGAAGTGGGGATTGAAGTCGGGGTCCCCACTCTTTGTGTGAAAAAAGTGTATTTGGCCTCCTTGCTTGCTATTCAACAATATTATAGACGCGTCGACTGGGTGTGCCGTAGGTCCAAAAAGAGGATAGAATCCTCCCTGACTTAACACACTCCACCCAGATGCAGAGGTCTTAGATGAATAACACAGTAAGGAGATTTCCCTAATTAAACTAGCATGCGTTGCTCATATCCGTTTCTGGGTCTCCAAAGCCACCCGAAAGTACCAGTGGGATTGCATAAACGGTTGAACAACTTGGGTTTATTCCAATAATTGCAACAAAAATTGAACTAAGCTAACAACTAGTATTCTATGAAAGAAAAACTAAACTAAAACTTTTTGATTGATTTTAGAACTTCAATTTAGTGATGTGAATTAATTTTATCTTTTTATGCAACTTTGAAACTAAAAATTAAACAAATAAAATGGGAAACAACCCCGAAGCAAAAAAGAGACAAACACCTGTTTCCCCCCCAGGGGTAGGAGAAACGAAGAAAACCAAGCTTTGTGGGTTGCAAACTTTATTATGCCTTATACACTACTTTCTTTTTTGATTTTGGATCCTTATAGAGATGGATCGATAATCTAAAGAAACTAAATACAAAAAAAGAGACTCTTTTTTGTCTTGGGTCTTCAAAGGGTTGACTTGGGTGATGGATCTTCAGTTTGGACTCCAAAAAGGAAGAGGAAATCACTCTTGTACTCTGATGGACCTGCTAAAACAGCAAAGAGAATTTGTTATTAGTGGCAGAAAATTGATATAAAATGTAAAAGGAAAAGAGAGATTTTAACAAGCTTTTTCAAAGACAACTTTATTTGGTTTTCTAGAGGGTTTAGAGGACTCTTGGTTGCTTGGCTGTCCCAAACTTGTCCAACCTGGAAAGAGTTTATCTTTGGCTGTCAAACAACCTGTAAAATCAGCGAAGAAAAGACTCCAAAGGTGCCCAAAATGGCTTAGGACAACTTAGGAGATTAGTCAAAAAAATGCTTGAAAAATTAAGCAAGAAACTAGAAACTAAGAACTAACAAACTAACAAAATTTATTGCAGAAAATTTGCATGCTGTTAGGACAACAAGTATTAAGGCACTTTAAATTGCTAGATTTAACAAATATAAACCAAAGAAAAGGACCCAATTTCACCCTTTAAAATATCAGAAATTTACCCAACGAAAATTGATCCCTTTACTATACTAGATCTAGATCTATTGGATAAACTTGAAATAAGATTCAGATCTATAAATTTCAAGCGTGCATAAAAGATTCAAAGTTTTGGCTTTAGAAATTAGACTCAAGTGCATGCATATAACTAACAAGTAACTTAAGAAATTGAGATTAGAAGGGTGAGAGAGAGAGAGAGGAAGGCAAGCTTGTGCTTGGAATGTCTTTGGGCGATGGGGTCCTTTTTTGGTGAAATGTGGAGGGATCTTCTTCAAATGACTTGAAAGAATATAAGCATCAACCTAGATCCTCCTAATCTCCAAGTAGAGCATCAATCACTTCAAATCCTTGCAAAATAGAGGGTTAGAAAAATGGTGCCACCTACAATAGAGACTTCAATACACAATTGKTTAAGCAAAACAAAAGGTGCATTCAAAATATCTATAATAGATAAACAAATAGGATTGCTAATCAAACAAGTTTAGTATTCCTATTCAAGTAAACAATAATACTTCTACAAGTGTAATGTTCCCAAGCCAACATGCCAGGAACATCACGGTTTTGAGTGTCTTTTTAAACTTTTACTGGTTGTGGCATTTCGTCAAACACTTTGCTGATTTACTTGTTTGTATGTGTTTACTTGCAGGTTGACCTCTTGATTTCGGTCTTAGGGTTTATGTTGATGATTTATATGTGTGTTGCAGCAATAAAAAAGAAGATACCGTAATGGAACATACCTCAACCATATGCAAGATCAACAATATGATAGACAAGCCCAAAACACCTCAGATCTGATTTTATTTATAAATAGAAGAACCTGATACAATGAAGATGCCGATATTGGAATGCTCAACAGATGGCTCCAATAAAGAAGATAGACGCTGCTACAAAATGCTCCAATAGAAGACCATAAGCCTCCAAAGGCCGGATAACTATGAAGACCAATACATGAATGAGATCCGAGCCGTACGAAGTACCAACCCTCAAGCTGGAAGATGCCACGCCCTGTTGAATCACTGAATAGCCTCAACAATTTGGCCCTGCTGCCAAAGATGTCCAACTGCTCCAATGAAGATGCCAAACAATAGATCGGGTAACTGCAAGAACAACCCAGCTGCTCAAATCTCCAAGATCCTCTCCAAACTCATGGATCTGCCTCTCCTCCAAGGAATGGTGTGCCCCACTGGTTGCCTGAAACACTAGATAATTCGGCCTCCCTCCTAGAGACCTCCAAAGGCTCCACAAACCTGCTAGAATGATAGATCGGGACACGACAATGAAAACCCAAGTGCTCAAATCATCAAAGGACTTGCTAGACCCTTGGATCTAGCCACCCTCCAAAGAATGGTGCGCCCTCCTCTTGGGAATTCGTCCCACTCTCAATACAAATAAATCCTCCACCAAAATACCTCCGGAATCCACCAAGAATAGTGCTATGACCCCTGTAAAGGAAACCCAATACCTGGAATTCCCAAAATCTCTTCTCCTCAACTAGATTGAATCCTCCCTCAATGGATGGTGCGCCCCTCTTGCTGGAAACCCACAACTGGTGTGCCCTCTCTCTTTCTGCACCTGTAACTGGTGTAGAATCCTCTTGCAACTGAGTAGATCTGGACTAGAATGGTGTGGGGGAGTATTGCATCCCTGAGACCAAGCTTGGGACAAGCTAGGTGGAATCTTTCACCACCGAATCGTCCTCTAGGGTTTGTTAAGTCAAAACCCTCAAAACCCCCAAGAGATGGGCCCTCTAGCTAGAAGCTCGATATTCAAATGATAAACATACATGAATGAATGAATAGAGGCCCTTGCCTTTCCTTTATATTTCCTGCTCACCTTGTCCCTCCAAAGTGACTTTCATTTTATTAATATTTAATTAATTAATTAAATCCCTTTAATTAATTAATTAACCTTTTTACCTCTGAAAAGCGCCTTATCTCTCCTTGTGGCTTCCCTGGCCACTGAAAGTCACTTTTCACCATCACATCCTGTAGTGTTGCTCCTCCCGATTCCAATGAGCTATTACACTGAGAGGTTCCTCCAAGTAATGTGCCCAAAATGACCTCTTCCGTGAATTTAATTAACTTATAGCTCAAAATACTCAGAATCATGGAAATCGTCAGAATGCAACGAAACCAAAGCCAACCTGTGCGGAATGGATCATAATGATGAAATGGGATGAGCGATGCAAGCCGGACCCCAAAATGCCTCTCAATAATCCCTGTACTCTCTATAATCTCCAACTGGCTACCCTGGTCATCATAACACTGTGTAATATAGTGATGTCCCAAAGTGGGGACATTACAACAAGGCCAATTTAAACCACAATATGAAGCAAAAATAATGAAACAATATCACCTCATGGTTACATGCATCCACACCCTTGACAATCCACCACTTTGATCTCCAAAGTCTTCTTTATTCCAATATGCAAAAAATATTACAACGATTACAGCACAAGCATCGAATCCCCAAGCTCCAACTGACCAAAAGAGGAGAGGGGTCGACCTTCTTTTATTGGTTTCCAGGTGACAAATCTAAGGCAATACGCATGAGAGAGGAGGAGTAGCACATCTAGTGAAGTAGGGATGAGTGGAGTGGAAGTGAGGTTGATGTGGGGTGAAGGGAGATGGAGTGGAGTGGAAGTGGAGTGAGTGTGAGATAGAGTGGAGTGGAAGTGAGGTGAGTGGAATGAGGAGTGCAAGTTCCCCTCTTGGGATTGACGCCATCTCCCTAAATGCGCCAACAAACTCATGGAGAGGTCGAGTGGTACCTTGGGATCTCCACCACTTGCCATGTAGGCTAAGAGATGCGCCCTCACTAGGAGTAGTCACTGCCAACTATGCTCAGGACTCCAGACACGTCAAAAACATATTTCCGACATGTTTGTTGACTTCCCTATTTTTTAGGAAACTTAATTAAATCCCCTTTTTTGTCTTTTTTGAGAGAAAATACATTTTTGAGTGATTAAAATCACTTTTTTGCCTAGAAAAAAGGGGAATAAGGGTTTAGGGGGTGCTCTGGTTTAGAAAAAGAGCACAAACATGGCATCTGACATTGACTGATGCCATATTTTTACACTTTATTGACTTTACATAAAAAAGGTCTGTTTTACGATAAATTTTTTATTTGACTAAAACATTAAAAAAAACATATGGGGACCTAGCGCAATTTCCATATGACTCAATAGACATGACTTAGAATGAACTTATATACATTTAAACACTAGACATTGGTTATACCATGCCAAGGCCTAACCACTAGCACATACTCCAGCTTTGGAGTCAGTTTTGAGTGAAAAAACTTAGAAATTATTAATCGCCTGCAAAGACAGGCAATAAATAATTAACAAGTTGAAAAAAAAATCTAGAGTACATGCTCGTGCCCAGGTCTTAGGTGGCCAATAGTCTTTTACAACTTTCATGCTCAAGTCATTTATTACAATTCCCCGAAGGGATGGAAATGCGGAACCGAATCTGTGAACTCTGATTTCTGAGCATCTGTTTGCTTAGTCTCTGGTGGCTCATCTTCGAATCCAGCTAGTACAACTTGGTGGATAACAATAACCCCTAGGTGAGAAAGTGGGTAACACAATGCAGCTAGGTGAAGACTTGTGGAACGAGGAGGTTGGCCATTGTAACCTCACCAACTCTCCTCTGCACTTTAGGCTAGGGTAAATGGAATCCTAATCGAGGGGGGCTTCCCTATGGATTACTAGGTTCACTTGGTTGAGTATGGAATGGGAGTAAAAGGAACCTAGCAACAAACAAAAAATTGAAAGAAAAATGGTTGGGGAATGATGGAAAAAAGAGAGACTAGTGCCTTTCTTGTTTGGGCAATGGAGTCATGTAGCAATTCAAGAGGTCAAATCAAGGGCTATAAGCAGACAATTGGCGTTCCACATAGCCTCCTCAATTTGGTTTAAAAATAAATTAAGGGACAACAAACAATCAATTCATGTGAATTAGTTAGTGCTTAATTTGGTTGCTTGATTTACAAATGAAATGGTGGAGAGAGTCTATTAAATATACACTACTCAAAACAAGTTTCAAAGGTGGCCCCTACCAAAGATTATATACAAGTACACCTAATCTATGGATGTAGAATGTACAATGTTTTATCTTGAAGGTAAACGACTCAAAAGGGAGATAAGAGGGAGGAAACCATTACCCTAGCCCTTTCCAATAAGATGAAGTACCTTTCCTTGGCCCTTCACTTGTCTTTGACATCCATTCACCCGCAAACAAACTTCCAACAAGGAGCGCCTAGAACATATATCCACACATAAATAATTGTACTAACATAACAACATAACTTATACAAAGAAAAGATGATTAAAACTCCAATGGCTTAGAGCTTCTTTTATTCACCAAGAATTTCCCAAGTACAAAATGGAGAGAGAAAACCTTTATATAGGTTTTCGCTCAACTCTTATCTATAATAAAATATTATTTTCCTTATGAGGTTCTCCAAGGAAAATACTAAAAATATTTACAATAACAACCTAAGTGCGTGAATTAGCTAGAAAGGCCCATATCAGGAATCGATTGATTTTGTTAGAAATTGCTTTTATACTTTTTGTTTTGCCTCAAGTGCGGGGGTGAGTGACTACAAGTCAAACTTTTGGCTCATTGGACTTGAGGATCCTCCTGTTAGGATTGCTAGAGCCTAGAATTTCATCCTCCTTGGAGTGATTGTTAGATATCCAAAGATTCATTTTGGTGCTTGTCTCTCTTGTGTTGGTATGTGGGATTAGTGTTTACAAAGGATGCAGTTGAAACTTAAGTATTGGCTATACAAAGATCCCCCCTTTGTGGTAAGTTGGTATTTGTTTCCCAAATTCTCCAAGCATACCATTTTTACTATGTTTCTTGTTGGTTCCCTACTTGTACCTAGTTTGGCACATTGGAGAAAATATATATGTCCTTTTTATGGGTCGAGTATGGAGGGGAAAGGGGCTTTCCTATGGTCCATTGGCATGTTTGTATCCTTCCTAATGGYGATGGTGTCTTGGGCTTTATAGATGTTACTTCTTAAGATAGAGTTCTTGCTGCTAAGTGGGTGGTTAGATGCTTGGAAGGTAATGCTCCATGGCAAGTTGTTTTCAGAGATAGAGTTTCACAGGTTCAACATAACTTCATGTGTGCAAGGTTCCTTTGGCTTATGTGATATTATTTCCTTTCCTCGCTGGTTCAAAATTAAGGGTTCATTCTAAAAAGTTTGGGAAGCGTGGGTGGTGGTCACTAAGAATTTATGTTGGAATTTTTTTGGTAACAAATCTGGTTGCAGTTTGGCTAATCAATTGATATAGAGTTGGGAACTTAATGATCAAAGTGCAGTTTAAATACACCACTTTCAAGCTCTAAGACTCCGCAGGAAAGGAATTTTCTTTTGGAAAGATTTATGGGACTTTGAATCTAGATCTTGGATTGATTGGAGAACTCTTGCTTGCCAAAATTCTCTTCTAGCTTTAGAGTAACTATTGGTGAGATCCATAACTTCAATCCTTCGAAAGATCAATATAAAGTGAAAATTCAGATGCAGGGCCCCATTTGGAGAGATCGGGTTGGTCTTTTGGTAAGACTCTACATCTTTATGGTACTAGGAAGCTTTATCGTTTGCTTCACAAGAGGCTGCCCTTAGCCCCTACTTTGAACCCTAGATGGGCTTTGATAGACCCTAAAAAGATATGGATTGAAAATCTGCATAGTATTTGGACCCTTAGAATCTCCTGTAA
>JASDQU010262633.1:3538-15537 GCA_032191745.1 Picea mariana
AGATTACCCCTACTGATCCGCTGAGTCATGAGAGAACTATAGACTCTCACAACCATCGCTACCACACAATGATGTACAAGGGCATCCATCACCCCAATGCTAGCCACAAAACTCGACATGAATTTCTCTCTCAAACAGTACCTCTGGGCTAAGGTAGCCAACTGCCCATCCTCGAGTAACACAGGCTCCGCTGGTAAAAGAGTTCCCCGAAAAGGTAGCCCAGTCATAAAATATATATCCTCCACCGTAGTGAAGGCCAAATCCTCACCCTTTACAATGAAGCAATGGTGATCCAGATTCCACATCAAAATTAGGAACTCCAATAAATACTACTATGCCCGAAGTAAAGATCACTCAAAAAACTTCAACAACCCACAAGCTTCCAAAGTATCCCAAATCGTCGACTCCTCATCCATCATTGCCTCCCTCAGGTGTGACCAATCCCTCTCTCTCCAATGCATCAGCATCATCAAATTGGTCACCTGCATCCACATATACAGTACTCGATCAGCTATCATAACCCATAAAAACATCTAAATCTCCAAAAAGATAAGTTTTTTTTACCCCCTCCAGCTTTGCCTCAATGGCACGACTGTTTTCCCCACAGGCGTACACATATGCACGCCTATTCATCCCAAATTCCCTCACTCATGCACGACTGTAGGTGATATAGGGGCGCACACATGCGCCCTTGTCACACACACAGATGCGCCTTTTGGCGCATGTTCGCTACACAGTTATGCACACATGCGCTATTGTCAAGAACACAATCGCGCATGCATGCGCAGCTGTGATTCAGAAAGGTGCACACCCAATGCACACTTATTTTCCTCACTTGGGTGCCCCCATGCGTGGATGTCCAAGATAAAGTTGTGCACTCATGCATGGGAGTTCTTCGCTCACCCATGCACTTTGGGGCCCACCCTCATAAATCTCCCTGTATGGCTACCCGTACAACCCTGCCCAAAAAATGAAACCCTAAGTCCTATGCAGGAGTATATGACAACTAACCTAGCACTCATTGATCTTGAATCAACTACCTCGACCTCCCGAAATCTCCAAATATCTTCTAAAATTGCTCGTTCACTCAATAAGATAGCAAGTACAAATGAGGTGGCATTGTGGGCCCTACAACTATATATAATCCATTTTTCCAAACTTCCAGACTCAATTTCGGGAGCCCCAAACGTCCATTTTTTTATCCATCTTCAGCCATGGGATCAGGATTCCACCACCTACACAATCATGTTCCCTGGGCCACCATCCATCCTCAGCCCCAAGGGAGCCTTTTTTCTCATCCCACACTCATGTACGCATGCTTATATTCACACGCTATTGAATAACTGTTATATGTTCTTTATATTCATATATTGTTCACGTTGGGTACTCGATTTTCATGTGTGCAGGTACTTGGTCATCATACGTCAGCACTACCCCTTCAGGTATATACTTGGCACTGGCATGTAATATTTCCCTCTGAATCTCAATTGCATCTCCAGTAACACCCTCTAACATTTTCCTTTAGGGTCCCTATATCTAGCTCTGTAGTTCTGTCACCCCCGCTGCATTTTGGTACTGTCACCCAATAGCACTCTTCCCCACATGAGTTGTCCCATTCATAGTCCCCCTTGACACTTTGACACTCATGTTGTTTTCATCCTTTAGGGATGGGAGTCCCTCTAGTTTTACACATTTTCGAGAATCAACCACATACTCCTCCTCCTCATTTTGCTAGCTTGCCCACTGGACTCCCAGGTTATCTCATCATGGTTCTATCTTGACTACACTTCCCCAGTATCATTAACCACCCATTTCATCCACAATCAATTTGCCCATCTATAGATTTCCCTCCATTCATTTACCTTATATAGAAATCCACCTATGGGGCCCCCACCCTTCACCCATTCTCCAAGTAGCTTGTGCCCTCATAGGCCAATCCATATTGCACTAGGTAACTCGTTTATGTATGTAAACACTCATCCAAAATTATTCTTTATTCATTTGGTAATTGTACAAAGCCTTTGTTTCCAACATTTACATAGCTTTTTGTCATCACCTTTGGCGATCGTCTTCCTCTGGAAAAGAAACCCATGTCGCCCTTGGTTGGGGCATCCATTATCTTCTACTCCTATTGACATCGCCCATAAACCCTGAGTATCTCACCATCCATGTACCCTTGATCTCTGAGTTTGTCCACTTTGTCCTGCCTCTGGCACAATTTAACCCACACCTAGTCGTCACCCTGATGCTAGGCCCAGTTTCACAGTTGCTGCCACATTCCCTTTATCCCCAACCAAGGGCAGTCTCTAGTCTCACCACTTCCTGACTTCTTCCATGTTACTCATCAGTTCATGATCTTATCTAGTGGATTTCATGAATCCATCCTCTTCTTGGAGTCGTGTCTCCCTTTCTGTCGACATCAGTACAGTTTCCAGATGAGCAACAAAATATTGACTCTCATTACCTTCACAATGAGGCATCTCGGATGGCACAATGAGTACCATCATTGCTCTTTCTTGTCGTTGACCCCCATGACATTTGACTTCAATGCTTTATCATGTTGTGGTGGGTCTTACTTTGCGACTATTGCAGTTGTTTTTATATTTTCTGGACCTCTAAAATTTGATAGACTATCAATTCCTGCGTGCCATCGAAACTTCTTAGAGGTGTCATCACCTCTTTTCAGAGTATGTTCACCATGAGAATTGTCCTCTACCTTTATCAAAATGCCCCTGAGGGCACTTCAATTATATACATCAACACATAGCTTCAGTTATTGTATAACACCTTTTTTGAGTTGCATGACATGAGCATGGGGCATGCCCACCTCGTTTGTACATAGTTTTATTTTCTACACCTTGCACATAGATTGGGTCATACAGGTTCCCCTCTCCCTCCAATGGGTCTCTCTTAACACTTCCCACACCTCTCTTTATTAGAGAGGTACTCGTAGTAGAATAAACATTGATATATTTCGGCTATGCATATGCTCCTAACATCACACATCAGGGGGCATTTGTTATCACCAGAATTTCATCCGCAAATGGTTACAAGAATCCATCATCTTCAAAAATCCCATTAGTTCACACATGAACCAAAAATTAATTTCAAAGGGGTCCAAAACTATACAACCAGTTATAAAATCATCATGCACTAAGACTACATAGGGAGCGCGCACACATGCGCCATCCAGAAACGCAAGAAAACTGAACATGCACATGATGCGCGAATGTGGATGCAAAAACCCGTGCACCCCTCAGAACGGTGCATTTATGATATTGGTCAGCCTTCCACCCACTTCTGGTTCAGCTTCCAAGTCGATTTGACACCCAAATCTCAGTTGAATCCGACTGGGGGGTTGGTCAAAAACCTAAGGGTGCCCTAAAGGACCCCTTGTTCACACTAAGAACTGGTTGCATAATGCCTCAAAGATATGCTATAAAAGGAGGCCATGGGTGCACTATTTTTTCAAGGAATTCATTTATATCCTTATGTTGATCATATTCTCTTGGAGGATCCTCTTTCCTCATCAAGAGCATGCAAGAACCATTTCATTTAGTCATTCATATCACCTGTTGAGTGAATGAGATTTGGATTCTCTTCACCATTTCATTCTAGTTTGTTACTTGTAAGAAGAGCTCAATATTTGGGGATCCAAGATCTGTCCCTTGCAGGAAGAGGGGACCCATATATCTCCCTTTATCTTTGGTTTTTTCCCACTAATACAATCCTATCCATTGGTGGCATGAGTGTTTTTTTTTTTTTTTAATGTTCTTATGCACTCTAGTTTAATTTCTTTTATTGTTCTTAGTTTAGTTCTTAGTTTATTTCTTATGCTTGATACTTCTAACTCTTTCCTTCACTGACGTCTTGCCTATCTAACCCAACTAGGCTTGTAAGCATCTTTATTTTTCTCATTCAGGTGACAAAATAGGTGCACCACTTAGTAGTTGAAATATTTCAATTTGATAGGATAGCACTAATGTAGTCGGAGGGAAAATATCTATGAGCTCTTTTATAGAAATAAATGTATTGTTGCCTAGAAAAGGTTGTTGATAGTTGTCGTTGAAGAAGTTTTTATTGTTGAGATTGTTGAATCTTATCAGAGTATTGTATGAGTCTATGTATCTTTCATTTGAATGAATATAACATAGAAGCATTGAACCAAATGTCTGGTGTTGTTGTTACTATGTCTATATGAATGAATGGTAGGATTTCTAGTTAATTGCATTTTTCTATTATTACTTGTTCTTATCCTATGAATGATTTACATGTTTGAATGTATGAATCTATGAGGATTAGATAATTTTCAATTGTTTCTCTTCTATGAGCATGTGCAAGGAGTGCATAGTGTCCGCAAAGAGTGCATTGATAGAGTCTGTTTCGAATCAGAAGCTCATAAGAGATAACTTGAATCTTTGTTTGCAAAGAGTGTAGAGGACCTCGCAAGGTGTGCGCAGGTAGAAACACACTCATTTATGCATTTTTTAGGAGGAGTAATTGAGTTATGTAAAGAGCTATTACAAGGAGTGCACAGTCGCCCAAAGAGGTTAATTTGAAGAGAAAAATGTTTGCAAGGTGTGCACAGGTTTGATATTCAACTAACTGTCAAAGAAAAGATATAAGAGGTTCAAAGTTTCTAGGAGGAACAATATTAGAAGAGATATCAGAGGAAATTCTTCAGTAGGGAGGAGCCCACTGAAAATTTCCCAATCAACGAGTAAGATCTGGGAGAGTTGCATGGAGGATAGCGTTAGAATCCTTCTACACTTCATATTTTCAGAGGTTTGAAAGTGTGTAAGGAGCAGGATCGTTGATGTCATGAAGAGAGAAGTCAATCTAAGCCATCGATATCAAGGGAGGATGCATGGAAGCGGATCAGAGTATTTGGGAGGAAGAGCTCTGAAATATTTGTGTGGAGCAAAGAGAAATTTCTGCGAAGTCGTGAAGGCCAAAGAGATCTACACCATTATATCCAGAAAATACACACGGTGGATATCCGTGTGTTTTGAAACAAGGTTACTTCGGATAAAAACGAGTGACGTGAAGCCAAAACTCCCAAAGCCCTAAGTACAGAAGTCCACTGTGGACGTCAATCTGGGAAGGACATGCATCACCAGATTGTGGACTTCGGGGAAAATCAAGGAGGAAGTGGAGCATTGACCATACATCGTTTGAAGCTTAAAAGGTAAGAGTTAAATCCTAGCCATCAATTGTGTAGACATGTGGTGTCAGATCTATCACTTCAGTGATAGAGAACTTCAGGGAAAACAAAAGAGTGAAGTCCTGAGGGTCAAAAGTCTTGAAGGCCGAAATCCATAGGAGTCATTGATGAACCAAGGGACACATGGAGCGTGGAGATTTAGTTCGGAGAAAAGCCACTTCGAAGGAATTGAGGATTGAAGGCATGATAACTCTCAAAGGCTGAAGCGTCGAAGTTCATATAAGTCATCCATTGGAAAAGGAAGTGTGTCAAAAGATCCGTCACTGCAGAGGATTGACACTCCAGGAAAAGAGGAGTAAGGGGGCGTTGACTTCAAGTCGGCCAAAGTTGGAATGAAGGACAATCTTGACCATAGATCGAGGTGAATGAATGGCACTTAATCCTTAGCTTCGGGTAAAACTTAATTCGAGGAAATAAGGTGTTGAAATGATTGGAACTCCCAAATCCAAAGTTCCGAAGAGGATCGTAGTCATTGGTTGTCAGAGGAGCATGGGCCATAGATTTGGTCTGAGTGTTTTCACCAATTCAGTGTTCGGGGAAAAAGGAATCAGTTGCATCCAAAACAACTGAAGCTCGAAGTCGCAAAGGGGGATAGCCAGAGGTCATATCTCGTGGTCATATTGAAGAAGAGCCTAGTGGAGGAGCTAGTTCTCGCCACTCAGTGTTACTAGAAGCACCAAAGAACGGGGTTGCAGGTGAATTTAACCTGTGTGGGTAATAATAAGGGACCTGTGTAAATTGATTTCAGGGTCTAGCAGAGGCTCGAAGAGCCGATTCAGCTCAATTGTTTAAAAATACTAGACTAGTAGGTCAGGAAGCCCTGAGGAGAGAAGGGGGGGTTGCATCAGTATTCAATTGTGTTCCTATGATATTTTGATTACTGACTTGTAAACTGACTTTTTTATGTTTGACAAGTACAACTAAACTCATTCTCTATTGAAAGAAATGATCATAATAATTGTCTTTTATTTCTGATTTGGATCAGAAACCTTTTCAAGTCCTACCTCATTATGAAATAATATGCACTGTTGAATTGGTCCTCATGAATGGAATAAGTCTTCATTACTTAGAATAAATATTTGATCACCATAAAATAAGAAGAATTGTGCTTCTACTAAATTGAAGAAAGGTTCGTTGCTTCTATTTGGAACAAGAGATAAGTGTTGTAAAAGAGAGCTTCTATATGAACAAAAAACATGTAAATCTTCTTCTCTTGAAACAAGATGCCCTATTTGAATTCCCTTTTATTCACAAAATATGAAGAAGAACTTCAAAATATTGTTTAATAAACTTTAGAACAAGAAAATGATTGTTGAAAGTTGTTGTTGATACCATAAATCATATATTCTTTACATATAACCTATTTTGGTACAATTAAATCTATGTATATGGATTTTCTTGAAGTCGAATATAGAAATAATTCATTCGATTACCGACCAATGATCTAAATCGTTAACCAATGTGAGACAACTCACCAGTGATGAAAATGAGTGTCAAGGTACATAAGAATCCTAACAGGAACAAATGGATGTGTTGGAGTTGAGTCACCTGCAATATCTATCAATCAAGAGACCTTGATGAATTCCCATTGTTGACAATGAGGAGACTTTACATTGATGTATGAAAGTCCCAAGGTACTTATAAACATCTCTAGTCTCAATCCCAAATGATGTGTTTGATTTGATGGGACAAGATCTGTTGGAAGGTGTACCTTAAAGAATCCCACATCATCTGTCACAAGAAAAACACAAATGATTTTGAAGAATCATAATACAGTATTTGAACCAACATGCAAAACGTTATTGAGAATTTTTCCCGCCAATTGCCTAGTTTTCAAGAAAAACTCATGTCCAATTGCATTAATAACCCAATTTTCACAAATAGACTTATATCTTTTCTTTACTATTTTATTCATTTTATTTTTCTATGATATCCTACCCTACTCGAAGAAGGAAAAACCATCTTTCAAGTGTAGTAATAATTCCAATGTAGCCAAGCGCGTAACAAGATCTCACACTACTACATATTGAAAAATTTGTGATGACCACTTGTGACGAAAGTACTCTTTTGTTGCAACATGCAAGAGAAAAAGTTCATTTTTTCTAAATCCACCCCGTATTCGTCGTTATCTCGACGCATGTACTTTGACTAAATTAATATGGTCAATGTTTGTCGCAAGAGAGACACATGTAGTTTGTTTAAATTAATATGGTCAATGTTCATCGCACAAGCGACGACTGAACTAACGTTAAAATTGACTCTTAAAATTGACAAATAAATAGGTAAAAAAACAGAAATATTTTTAGGTCACGGTTGTCGCAATTGTGACAATTGTGTCCTAAAATTGGACTATAAATATTTGACGATTTAAAGATGTCGCGACAATCTTGCTAAAACAACGACGGTTCCGAAAGGGTATTTTTGTGCGGAAGAATGTCGTAGAATGTTGTTAGAGGTGGGGAAAAAAGTAAAGTGGGTGAAAAGGGTGATGGTAGATGTTATTGCCCTTGTAAAAGATGTTGCCTCATACATCCCGTAAGAATTTTAATAGCAACAACTACAAAACATTGTAGGAAATATGGGCACATTGATGACGGATCAAATGAATATCGTCCCATGGTAATTAGCTATATATTCATTATCTTTTCTTATTTTGTCAATTTTCATTATCTTTTCTTATTTTGTCAATTTTATATAAAATTATATATATATATATAGATATATGTATGTATGTATGTATGTATGTATGTATGTATGTATATTGTTTGAATGTTTGTTATAGTATACACTAATTGTGCATGATTGTTTGTAATTATAAAGTTAGAGTTTCCCTCTAACGTTTTGCAAAATATTGCACCAAGTATTAGTAGAAATGATGTTGTACAAGTTGAGGAACATCATCATGACCAAGCAAATGAGGATCTCATGGAAGAAGATGATGGGGCAAATCAAGTTAATGATCCCATGGAAGAAGATGATGAGACAAATAAAATGATCCAATATTTGTTTTCGCATCCGGATGAGGATGGGGAAAATGTTGGTATTTATGATGAACGTCTATTAGAAAAGGAAAATAAACAATTTTATGAAGGATCAAGAGAAAATCTTCTCTTTGCTACATTGTTGCTAGTGAACTTAAAGGTTATGAATAATTTGTCGAACACTTGTATGACAATTATACTAAGGTATGTAATATGTTTCATCTCATATTATACATAAATGTTGATTTTTTTCTATTTTTTTTTAGTGTTAATTAATGTGTAAAATAAGAATGCAAATTTTACGATTAATATTCTTAGATTAACTAGTTATTTGTTATGTTGTAGATTGTTAGGTGAATTTTTTTTACCATCGTCAAATATTTTACCTCGCACATATCGAGGTTTGCATGCCATTGTGAAAGACATTGGAATGGATTATCAAACTATAGATGCATGTCCTAATGACCATATTATATATTATGGACAACATGCTTCCAAAACAGAATGTCCACATTGTCTTATCAGTAGATATTGAACCGATCAAGTAACAAAAATGGTGCCTCGAAAGGTTCTTCTTCATATTCCCATAATTCCACATTTGCAGTGATTGTTCAGGTGTGAAAGAATAGCACAATTTATGGATTACCATGCATGTAATAGAAGTGGAGATGGTGTTCTTCAAATGCCTTCCGATGGTTCTGCATTTAGGGAAATTAAGGAAAAATGGGTAGATTTCAAATATGAACCTCATAATGTTAGGATTTCATCGGAAGCTGATGGTGTTAATCCATTCAGATAGCTTAGGTCTATTTTCTCAGTGTGGCCTATTTCTGTTATCAACAATAACATTCCTCCTTTGATGTCAATAAAGAGGGAGCACATAATGTTGACAATGATTGTTCCAGGTATTTGTTTACATTAATTTTTTGAATTTAACATTTTCATTTGTTTCAATTTTTGCATAATATCTTTTTTTTATTTATTTAATTATATATTACATGATATCATTCCTATAGTAATTATGTGTAATTTCAAACAATTAGGTGAGTACCAGTTTAAAGATATGAATGTATATATCGAGCCTCTTATCGACGAGCTACTAAATTTATGGGCTAGCATCACAATGTATGATATATGTAAACCAATTGGGGAGAAGAAATTTAAATTCCGTGGAATACTTTTATGGACAATTCATGATGCCCCTGGCCTAACACATTTTTGTGGTATGTAGCAGTCTAATATTGCTCTTTAATACTATAAAATATTTTAATGTTATCATGGTGCATGTTTAATTTTTAAATAATCTCATCGTATAATTGACATTAATCCATTTGTTGCAGGTCTTCAAACAAAGGGTAAATTTGCATGTCAATTTTGTGGCCCTAAGATGAAGTATCGTCATTCAAAAATTTTAGGAAAGATGGTGTTTGATGAGTATAGGCACCTTCTTCCTAAGAACGATAGGTATCGTACTACTCAAAAACATATTTTCAATGGGAAAGAAGAGACTAGTTTAAAACCACGAAGAATGACACCTCACCTATGGAGGTTGGAATATAATAGAAATCCTCAAGGTACTCAATTTCATAATGTATCGTAGATCATGTAATGTTTTGAATGTTTATTTTAATCATTGAATTTATTTTATCGTATTTGATAATTATTTTTGTGATTTCTTTTATGCTTCATGAGGGTTGCAATCATCATGAAGGTATTAATAATGGGCTTCCATGAGGAATGAAATCTTATCCCGCTCAATTCACGAGGTTGTCCTCCTATGAGGAGCTAAAAATATCTCATTTGTTTGATACAATGCATATCAGGAATAATTTGACTGAAACTTTATGGTGAATCATCGATGGTAGGAGGGACAAAGAAAAAATTGTCAAAATTTGTACTGGTATTCAGGAAGCCAATCATGCAATGCGAAGTGTGATCCGATATTCAAATACATCAGATGCAGTACTAGACCGAAATAAAGTTCCATTTTTATTAACAGAGAAACAAAGCAATGATGTAAAAGAGGTCATTCAAAGAATTAAATTTCCCATGGGTTTTGCTTCAAACATAAAAAATATCTTAATGAAGAAAGGTGAATTTGGTAGGGAAAAAACACATGATTGGCATACCTTCATTAAGGTAATAATTTTGGTATACATATTTATATATATTGGCCTTATAGATCTTTTATTTTTTTTATTTTTTCTTGTCTACTTTGGTCGAAACAAATAACGATTCATTTTGTTGTTACAGTTTGTTCTACCGCTATCTCTCCCAAATGACTTTGACAACAATGTCAAACAAGTTATATATGATATTGGAAAATACATGAGGTAAGACGTAGTTGTGATTTATATGAAAAATGTTCTTTCAAGTTATTGTTTTACTTAATGACACGTGTTTTACTTGTAATTTAATATATTATATTATGTTATGTTGAAACATGTTATTTTCTTGTGTCATGATCTCATGTAGATGGTTGTCATTGAAAGAAATCTAGGAAGATGATATAAAGTATTGGAAGAGAGAAATTCCTCGTCTAATGTGTGAAATGAAAAAGTATATACCTCCCACATTTTTCAATGCAAAAGAACACTACTTCATACACCAAGTTGAGGAGATTGAAATTTGTGGACCTGTTCACACAAGGTCAATGTGGATGGTGGAGAGGCACTTGAAATCATTGAAGGTGTTGGTTAAACAAAGAGCGTGTTTTGAGGGTTCTATGGTGGAGGAATATATGGTATATCAATCCATGGCGTATATTAGTTAGTATCTTCCTAAATCAGTAGCGCCAACTATGCATGCAGTGGATTGCATTTGGGATGTGAAATCCATCAAAAAATTTGAAGATCATGAGCACCTGTTTGGGAAAGGTAGAATGAAAAACATGAGAGGTAGTATATTAATAATTGTGAAAATTTATATTAATAATACATATAAAGTTTCATTTTTTGTGTATATGATCATACTCATTAATATATTAATATAATTTATTTCATAAATTATAAATATTTATAATTACCTTCATATTGTACATTATAACTAATATTTAATATTGGTGAATTATGTTTTTTTGATTCAGTTTCTCAAGAGTGGGATGCACTGCATTTATACATTGCAAATAATCTTGATTGGATGAATGTATGGATTGAAAGATGTAAACAACATAATGGAGGTAGGTTATCATGGCAACGACTATCTGAATTGGTTAGAGAAGCACGCCATAACGGAGATGCCATAGTTACGCAGAGGGAAATTATTCTAGCATATGGTTTGAAAGATGGATAGGTAAGAAAATTCACCCATTTTATTCAGTTATTTTATATTATATTAATGCGAATACATGTGTATTGTATTTTTCAGATACTTTCGAAGTTATATAAATATATGTTAATTTATTAATTGACAATGCATCTTTTACATATCTGACATATTGCAGTTGAAACACCACAAGGCTATGTGGTTTAATGGTCGTAAATTTCACATCAAACAATTGGATGAAACCAGGAAAATTTTTGATAGTGGGATAACTACAGTATTCCAGGTTACTAATGTTTCCTCTAGGAGTGACAGACATCCCCGAGAATATGAAAATAGATACTATGGGTATTTAAACGATATACTTGAGTGTGACTTTAATTCCTTCAAATTAGTTCTGTTCGATGTCAAATGGTATAGGTTACGAATGCATGAACGCGATGAGGAAAGAAATGTTATTCAACATGCCAATGGATTTCCAATGATTCAACAACGATGTTTGAAAGAGGACATGATCTCTATGTTTTTCCAAG
>JASDQU010262634.1:0-11602 GCA_032191745.1 Picea mariana
GGAAAAAATATTTCAAAGGTCCAAGAAGAAGGTGCGTGGAACACCTCTTAAGTGAGCAAACAGGATCTTCAATTTTCACTCTTTGCCGGAAGGTCATTGATCGATTCACTTCCCATTTGACTTGGGTGCCGGGAAATGGGAAACAAATCAAAATTTGGGAAGACTCTATTCTAGGTGACCCGCCTTTGGCATTGAATCAGAATCTCCATCGTTTGAAAGCCTGGATGGATGGACAAAATCTGAGGACTCTTTTCAACATTTCTGCCTGGGGGATAGGCAGGCACAAACAGTGGCAAGGATGGGCAGTGAGTAATCTGCCTATGGACTTAAAGTCTGATTGGGGTACCCTTAAGTTAAGTCTGCAGGGGAAAGCTCCTCTGAGGAAAAGAGCGAGAGACAAAAGAGGGTGGGGGAAAGAGGCAAAACCTTATTCAACCTCGTTGGGTTACTCCACCTTTCTAAGTCTCCCTTACGTCCCCCCCAATCCATCGATTTGGAAATCCATCTGGAATGCTAAAACCATCCCCAAGATTGACTTGTTTCTTTGGACTCTTGGCCACGGCAGTATCCAGACCGGAAAAATCCTCCAGAAGAAAGGCTAGGCTAGCCCTTTCAGGTGCCCTTTCTGTCATCAAGCAGCAGAAACCTCCAATCATCTACTCCTCTTATGTAGCTTCTCAAAAGAAGTTTGGATTTTGGCAGTTGGCTTGCAAGCAGCTCTTCCCCTTCCTTAAGATATTCCCTCCCTCCTCCTTGATTGGCCCACCCTCTTCCCGTTCCGGCAAAAGAAGCAAAGCGTTGCCTCAAGACTCTGGCAGGCAATCCCAAGATTCATTCTTTGGGGTCTATGGTTGGAGAGAAACAACAGGATTTTCCGAGAAAAAGAAAGGAGGGCCCCCCAAGTGAGCGCCAAGATCAGGTCTCTGTTTAGCGACTGGGCTAGTATCCAAACGCCCCTAACACAAAGCAGGAAGATGGAAGAGCAAGAAGAGCACTGGTCTGCTCAATTCCAACTTCAAAAAGAAATTGGGGACAAAGCCCCCCTTACTACTCAGGAACAATGGGAAATTAGGAAAGGACCAGATGACTTCACCGAATGGAAAAGAGAAAAGGCTGGCTATATTCTCTCTTTTGACGGTGCCTCAAAAGGCAATCCAGGCCAATCAGGTGCAGGAGGTATAATTGAAAAGCCAAACGCTGAAATAGTGGTGCGGTATGCGATTGGTCTGGGCATAGCTTCCAATAACCAGGTAGAGGCTCTGGCACTCTGGCAAGGACTGTGCCACACCCAACACAATGGAATCCGGGATCTAGTAATCATTGGGGACTCTCGATTGCTGATCTGTGCCTTAGTGCTCTCAAAGGAAACCCAAAATGCAAATCTTAACAACTTGTTAGCCCGAATTCATCTGCTTTTAAGGGGCCTTGACTCGTTCTAACTCTTTCATGTTCTAAGGGCGTTAAACCAAACCACAGACAAAGAACCTAACAGAGGTGTTGAGTTGGCTAAAGAACACACTCTGGTCAATGAACATCAGTCCACGGTGGATCTCCCTTGATCCTTTCCCATGCCCAGCAAATATCCAAGCCCGCGCGCAAGGACGGGACAAGAACTGATAGCGTCAGGATTCAGGACTGTACGTGGGATGGAGGGAATTCGAAAGCAGGAGACCATGCATCCTTTCCACCTGCAAAGGGCAGGTCGTGACCCCGCGCCCATACCTTTCGGGGCTTGCAAAGTAGATCGCATGATTACAGGAGGCGATCTTTGCTTAAATCCGGTCTCGGACTCAACCCAGAAGCAATCCATCTACAAGCACGACCAGAGCAGAAGAAGGTGTATCAAGAAAACATGCTCAGTCGAAGAGGGAATGGCAGCGAGCACCAGTCGAACACTCTCAGTTGAGGAGCGCCTCAAACAGCTGGATGACAAGCTGGAGAAGCTGAAGAATTCACTCCAGTTCCAACTAGATTTTTTAGAGAATCTAGATTCAGAAGCAGGGCGCAGAATGGAACAGCTGGAACAGGACTTATCCTTTGTCAAAATCGGGTTCACAGAGGAACTAGATAAGCTCCACCAGTAGCTGAAAATCCCTCAAGCAAAGTTTGAAGAGAGGATTGGGGATCTGGAGGATAAGTTGTCCAAGTTAAACTTAGAATGGGGGGGAAATTCTAGAAAGTAGCTAACTTTCGTTCTGAGTCGCACCAGTCTGTAGAAGTCTTCAGCATCCTAGCATTTTGTATAGAAGCTAGGTCTCTAAATAAGCTAAGTTCCAGGTTTCTGAATGTGCATGGGAGTTTGTATCTCAGGTTTCTGGCATTATTAGCACTGTATCTCAGATTTTGCAGGAAGCAGCTCTGTGTAGCTATGCCATATGTAACTGATTTGTGGCTTTGCCACCGTTAATATAATCTCTCTATTCGTTACCGTCAAAAAAAAATAATTCAACATTCATCCATCTTTAAAATTGAATTATTATAATTTAAACATGGTAGGAACTATGTGAGGAAAGAAGGAATCACATATCGAATCGCAAATGTGATCCTCAATTGACTTGGAATCATCGGGCTCCCTTTAAACCCTTAATTCCATCTCGCATCTCCCATCCCTTCCTTTGTTGAAATATGTTGGAGTTTCAACTATATTGAACTAACTCTAGATATAATCCAAATGTGAAAGCATCAAACCTTTCGACCTAACATCTCTATTAGACAACTAGTATTAGTCATCACACATCTAGGGGAGTGTGGATAGTGTGACCCTCCCACAATGCGAGGGGAGTGTGGATATGTATAGACATTACCCTTTAGAACCATTAATTTTGTGACAATTAAGACTCACTCAATTGCATCTTCTTCAAAATATATACGTCATTAAAACTCACATTACTATTTTTAGAAATAGGCTTCATTACCACCATAAATTTTGTGACAATTAAGAATCACTCAAAATCATCTTCTTCTTAATATATATCTCATTAAAACTCACATTACTATGTTTACAATAGGTTATGATGCACTTACATTTGAAATTATTGTCATGATTGCTCTCAATCAACGTGAATTTCCACTTTATATGACTATATCTTATCTAGATTTCTAACTCCAACTAAGCCTCACAAATATTACATTTGCTCCACCTCATCGAAATTTGTATTAGGAATACGAAGAACACTCATACCCATCCCATATTGATGTTATTAGTGGGTGTGTGAGGTTATGAAGATTAAACTCTTTGTTTTGGCAATTCTAATGCATTGCATTATATGTGGTCTTAGTGGATCCAACCATAGGGAACTTTTAAGGAATCTTAAAGAAATGTTCTAATACGTTTTTTTTAGTGGATCCAACCATAGGGAACTTTTAATGAATCTTAAAGAAATGTTATAAGGAATATATATGTGGTCTTAGTGGATTGAACCATGTTCAAAGATTATGCACATGCTATTGAGTTAATTTTGGATAGTTATCCACTCAATATAGAAATTTCTTAATGGAAATCCCTTAGTTTGTAGTACAATTAGGTCCCTTTATGTAACTTTAGGTGACCATAAAATATTTCACAGTTATGTATTTAGTTCAACCATATCCACAACTATCCAACAATTTGTCCTTAAATCTCTCAAGTGATCCAACTATATAATATAACATTTGCACAGTTCCTATGTTATATAATATAACATTATCCAATCTGTGATCAGACAAGAGTGCACCACTTAGTAAAGCAAGATTTATTATGTGCCAAGATTAAAGGCATAACAAGTTGTTGTGCACCACTTACTAAAGATTTCTTATATTATTAGTGGGTGTGTAAGGTTATGAAGATTAAACTCTTTGTTTTGGGGATTCTAATGCATTGCATTATATGTGGCCTTTGTGGATCCAACCATAGGGAACTTTTAAGGAATCTTAAAGAAATGATCTAATAAATTTTTTTAGTGGATCCAACCATAGGGAATTTTTAATGAATCCCCTTGCTTGTTTTTTTGAATTGATTTCCCTTGGGGAACCCAAATTTTGATTTCAATGAATTTTATGTGTGGGTTTTATTGATTATTATGAAAAGATTGTGGTTTTATCTTATGTCCCTTATCCCTTTAGTCATCAGTCTGTGCTTGAGTAGTCGGCCAAGAGTCAAATCGACGGTCCTCGCTTCAGTGTTTAAAGACCTATAGATTCAAATGCCCTGCTTTTATGTGCATGGATGATGAGTGAAGGATAAGAATTTTCCCTGCTGTCTACCCCTTACTTATCTTTGAGTTGATTGATCATGACTGAATGTTTAGTCTTTCCACCTTCTTATGAACGAGTACCTCTGCGGCTTGATTGATTAAAACTTTGATTTCTCTCTACGTTTTTAATTGCTTGAACTTGGGTACATCTCTGCATTTTTATTGATAAACTCTTCATTGTGGATAGATATTGAGGAGAGATGTCGACACGGGATTCTCCAAACATTCATCGCAGACGCTCTAGGTTATCCCAAGCAGGAAGAACAAGAACTCCTTCCTTGACTAAGACTCTGAGTGACCAATAACAATCTCATCATAAGAGATATTCAAACAAGTATGTGAATAGATCAACTGCAGAACTTACTCAAGCAAGTGGTATGGATGCATCCTTATTAGATAGGTTGTGCATCGATACTCCTACACTTGAGAATGTAGAGAATACCTCAGGACAAGAGAATATTTCTAGTAATTTTCTTTGATTTTGTTTATTTTTATTGTATTTTTGTGAATTTAAATGTTGTAATTACTTTCAAATGTGTGTGTAAACAATGAGTTTAGAGCAATGAACGACAATGAAATAGAGAGTGGTTTTCATGAAGATTCAAATGTCAGTGCAGAGGGTGAAGGTGGATTTAGGAGGTCGCGTTATCAAGAAACAGAAGATTACACGCCTACGTCCACCTATCCTTCGGATGTTGGTGATGAACTTACCTGGGAAGAGATTACTGAAGCAATGATGCTTGAGAGATGCTCAGGTGTTAAAAGGAGGTTGGAAAATGATTTGGTGGTCTTGGAACTCCCTCAGGAGAGTAAACAAAGCTTGCAAATTGTTTTGCGTTCATTGGAAAACTTTATGGATGTATATAAGAAGATGGGGCCAACCACTGACAATTTTGTCGATCTAATGAAGCAGCGAAAGTCAGAGGTGATGGGCCCTGATAAATGGGAGGCAGTAAACAATAGAGTTTCAAAAGAATATGTCATTTCGATGTTCAATTTCAAAGAGGACCCAAAGTGGAAGATGGTGAAGGTGCAATATTTTAAGCACCCTGACATTGCAGGACATCTGTATAATAGATATTTAGCGGCATATGGGAAATTGCAGTGGAACTATTTTGCAAGACACTATTTTGCAGAGTTTTTCCACACTATTTTGCAAGACACTTTTTTGCATAGTTTTTCTTGCACATGCACCCTGATTATACTAGTCTACATCAGAGGTTGGCAAAGAGGTCAAGAATGCAATTGGGAAAAATTTAGAAGCATTTTTTTATGGTGTTGATGTTGGCATGAATCGTCAGCGAGCGGAAGCCAATTCCCAAGCCACATTTGTTTATAAAATAGATGCGGATTTAGATACAATGTCAACAGAAGATGTTTTGGAGTATGCAAAATTTTGCCGAGATGGTTGGAAGAAGGTCATTCAGAATGATGACCTGAACCGCAGATTGGTATGCATTCTAGTTAGGAAAATTTTTACGCATTTTATGATAGTTTACTTCTAATTCTAGATTTATATATCATTGTATCTATATAAATGATCGAGTTGTTATTGTCATTAATTGCAATTTGGAGATATGTTAAATGAATCTCCAGTAAGTAGAGGACTTGATTCCACAAGTTTAAATTTGGATGGATTGAATCAAGTATGTGTTTTGTTGGCCCTTAACTAGGTTTTGTTGATATTTGGTCAAGTTTGACCTATTTTTGGACTTCGACAGCCTTTCGAAGGAGGAGCACAAGACGAAACAGAGATCGAGGGATCTTGACCCCTTTTTGGATCTTTTTTGGGATGTGGGAATATGTAACGGGAAAGGGATGTTGGCCCATGGGTTTACCCATGTTTAGGCCTATTTTGTAATATATAAATAGATTCTTAGGCTAGATAGAAGTGGTGGTGCTTCTATGTGATGTGAATGTATGCTAAGTGCAAGTAGATTCTGTAAGTGCTTTGTGCATAACTGTAAGAGACTTATAGAGCTAAGTGCAAGTGGTTGTAACGGACAGTGGAAGGCTTTGTGTTGTAACGCAAGGAAGAAGGATATAGCGAGCTACGCAGATTTTTTGTCCTATGCGGAGAAAGGTTCGGAGGCTCTGTGCATGTAACCTATTGACTGAAGACAATAAAGAAGAAGAGTTGGTGGACATAGCCCCAGGGTGGGGGTGAACCATGTAAACATTGTGTTGTTATGCTTTGTGCTTGTCTTAATGCGTTTATGACTCTCTTGTTAAGTGCTTTGATAGAGATAGATAAATATATTCATGCTTTGTGCTAATGATGTGTAAGAATGTTAGATCTGACTTCTATGAATGTGCTTAGTGCTTGCTTTTGCTAAATCTGATCCATATGTTTATGTTAATTACTTAAGTACGTTAGATCAGTGTGAATGTTGTGAAGCTTTATTTTATCAGCGAAGTAGATATTGATTTCATATTGAGGATCTGACGATGTTAAGTGCTCTATTAAGTATCATAATCACGTATCTGTGTCCTAGCTAAAGTTGCAGACACCTGAGTCTCACAACCACCCCTGCCTCTACCTCAGGTGAGACTTCATCGACTTCGCAGGTGTTGTCGAAAGGGTCGGTAGTTAGGGTTTTTTTGGTGCGTTGTTGTAGCGTTGAACCCTGGGTCTGCCCCTATGCCAACATGTTTTCTAATAGTTGTTCAATCTCCACTCTTTTGAATAAGATATCAACAACATCTATAATTTTGTATAATTGTGAACACATTGGATCCTACATTTAGTTCTTAGTTGTGTTGTTCACAGATCCCTATTCCATCTCCTACTACTTGGGTAGGCTTGTATCAATTCTCATTGGGAGATTTTGAAGAGGGTGGGAGTTCACAAGTATTATTTAATGTCTTAAAATCATTTAAATTTAATGTGTTATAATCATTTAAATTTAATTTTTCAAAATTTCAAATTTGAAATCTGTTATATAAGCTAATGTGGAGAAGAGAATACCTGAGAGTGTGCTTGAGAAGGAGACTAGGATTGAGGAGGAAGCACCCAGATTTCGGAAGGATGTATTCATAAATGTATGTTTTTGACTTTTATCAATTTTTTGTTTTCTCAAATTTTTAGTTTAGCCTTTCCTATTCAACGCTTTGATCAATTATTTTGAAATATATAGAACCCCTAGATAATTTTATCGTTGTCTTAAATGGTGTAAATTCAAACTTATTTAAGGTTAGATCATGATGAAGACCTGATTTTGAACTTGAACATTTGAATATTTGAGAACAAACTCTATCCCACATCAGAAAAGAGAAAGTTTCTAAATTTTCTTCGATTGCATTCCTTGTTTTCTTGTCCAAGAATGGTGTAGTATGGACATTTGTGTTTTCTACATACAACAAAGTGAATTCCTTCTTGCCAGGGTATTTTTAAACTCTTAACTAAATTGGTTACTAATCACAAAAACCAACATTCAATTAGATTTACAAATAAGCTCACACATATTGTATATGTGAGCTAGCTCATACATAATTTCAAAGGGAATTTCATTATATCTAATATGAATACATCCCATTTAAATGATTTTTGAAGAATGACTTAATATACATGTGCAAATTCCCCGGATGGGGTGACACAATGCACAACACCGCCACCTGGCACAATGTCCAGCCTCATATTAAATGTGGTAGGTCGCTCCCCGTCTACTCAATATTAACGATGGGAGCAGGCCATTACCGTCGACCTCCTGAAAAGCGACCTCTCCCTTGCGAGAAAGGGTCGACTCTGCAAGAATTTACTATGGAAGAGTTAATGGGGAGCATTGTCCCGCCGTCGCACAAGCCGGTGAAAGCAGGAGGCATGGTCACATTCAGCTCATTCTTGCTCTGCATATTTCCACCTTTTGTGAGCTCTGGTGCATTTTTCTCTGCATCTTTCTGCCATTTGTGAACTCTAGTGCATTTGATATCCCCTCCTTCACTACAATGCCTAGGGAGTGAGGTAAACCTTGACGTGGTTTGGCTTGGTATACCCACACTACTCAGCGACAGAGGAGACAACAATTGGAAAAAGCGCTCTCGCTGGCCAACTCCATTTTGCGTCAGAGAGCAAAGGCGACCAGTCTCTCACCGTGGGCTTATGTAGAAGAGTTTGTGATGGAGGAGAGCGCTCAGATCCCTCTAGAGAAATTCCCACTCTCTGAACTGGGTAATTGGAACCCCATAAGCACTATGTAGGAAGAAAATACTATGAATTCCCTTGAAACTCAAGCAAGGAGCAGCATGATGGGAGGGCTCTGTGATGAATTCCCAACCTGTTATGTCAAGGAAGTGCCTTACACAGAAAACACTCCGACTTCCCTTGAAACTCAAACAAGAAGCAGCATGAGGGGGGGGGCTCTGTGAGGAACTCCCAACTTGTTATATTGAGGAAGTGCCTTAACGGATTTGGTTTCGCAGGGAACCATCGTGGAAATTGAGCGCCATGAAGACATAGCAGCCATGGATGAGGGCGTGGGCAACGCAGGTACAGAGGCAGTTACTCCAAGCGAGGAAACGACAGTGGGGACAAAGGCCACTCCGGGAGAGGGTGACGAAACCCCAACGCCACCTTCCACCCGAGCCATGCATGGATATATTGATGCCCCGCCACCCTTCCTCCAGGCAGCACACTTGAATTTAGTGTTCGAACTGGGAGGACAGATGGCTGACCAGGAGCATAGGGCCCTCCTAATGGGACAACGATTGGATATGTTTTTCGACGCATACTCTAATGCCCTGGCGAATCAAAAATGCCCAATGTGTGCCCAACCATTTGTAATGCAGGCCAGAGAAGCGCGGCAGGAGAACGAGGACGACAGGCCACCGAGTATTTGATTTAGTCAATTTCAGTCTATTTTTCTCTTTTACTTCCAGCCATGTTGGGGCTCCCTTTTGCTATGGTTTTTACAATTCAGGCTTATAAAAAAGCTCTTTGTAATGCCTTAAACAGTCTTAAGACGATGCATGGCCATCTGCCCTGGTTTCCTTCGAGCGGGACAGATGGTGGAACAATCTCTTTTTTTTTCTATCTAGAAGAAACATATGCGCCCCAAGTTGTGTTGGTTTCCAGTCAAATGGCGGCACACTTGGTGGTTGTAGCACCATTGTATCTTTTTGTTAATATTATATAGCAGGCAACACCCTTTTTTACTTAAAAATATATATATATACATGTGCAAATTTGTGTTTTCTTCATGTACATGCAAGATTATATGAGAACATCTATTCCACCACAGAAAGAGGAGATAAGTATTTTCCAGAAGAATGGTTTTTAAAATGGAGATTTGTGAACTTTTTTAGACAATAAGTAGTTTTTTGGAAGAATCGCTTAATATGGAGATTTATGAGTCTTTTAGTTTAAAAGGGCATCGTGGAATTTGATTATATGACCACTGCAGAAGAAGAGAGAAGTATTTAACTGCTAAGAAGATTAGTATTTTATTGTTGTGTAAATATGATCAAATAACATCACCTGGGATGAGAATTTCTGAAGGATTTGGGACCTTATCCACAAGGAGAATTTCACTTGAAGGATTTTGGACTTTATCCACAAAGAGATAAGTATTTCATTGGAAGAATGACTTAATAGAGAGATTTGTGAATTTTCTTCATACACAGTTCTATATTTATTTTCAGATTATTATCCAACTCTAATTCACAATTTGTTTTACCAAGAACACAATAATATCACCTCGGATGAGAATTTCACCTGAAGGATTTGGGACCTTATCCACAAGGAGAATTTCACATGAATTATTTGGGACTTTATCCACAAGGAGATAAATATTTCATTGAAAGAATATCTTAATATGGAGATTTGTGAACTTTCTTCATACACAGTTCTATATTTATTTTCAGATTATTATCTAACTCTAACTCACAATTTTTTTTACCAAGAACATATTTTTTCTCTTTATATTTTTTAAAGATTTTAGATAAGATTTATAAATTGTTTAAATCATGTACTCCTAATTGGAGAGTAACTATTTTAAATCTGTTTAACTGTGGTTGGGTATGTTATTATTTCTTATTGTTTTATTTAATATTTAGTTACAATATATATGCTAATATGTGTTATTTGTTTTTTTATTATTGTTTTTTATTGTTACAGATGTCTAAATTATATTTGGTGAAAACTATGTTTACAATATATTTTGTGGGAAAGAGTATGTTGGAAGATGAGACTTAACTCTTTTGGTATGTATGTCAATTTTGTTTTAATCACAATTTTTCAATTATGTATTATTTCGTATGTTTGAATTGTAAATTTTTAATTTTTGAATTCTATTTTTTTTGCAGGTATGAAGTGATCTATCTTAAAACGATGGCTCAAAGTCCAGAATTTTGGAGTTAAATGTCTTAGTTTCTGTTATCATCCTAAAATGGATTGGAACTTATGTATTTTACAGTGTAACTTATGTATTTTACAGTGTAACTATTTCATAATTTTGGAATTCAAAATAACAATTTATTGTCTCATATTTGATTTCTCAAAGTTGATGGAAAAAAAGTGGCAAAGTTAACTAGTAATTGACTAATATTTTGTATATTCTCATTTTTACAATGCATTAAATTAAGCATCAAACTCTTAAATACTTTTTTGCTATGTATTAATTTAACTGTTTCATTTTATGTTCATTTTTCTGCTATGTATTAATTTAAATGTTTCATTTTATGTTCACTGTGGATTGTCAAAAATATGATTCTATTGACATATCATCAAATAATTTTGGCAGAATAATTTTAGTAGATTAATTTAATATTAAAATATTTTTATTTTTTTCTAGTTACTAATGACCATGTTGGTTACATAGATGCATTTAACCAATAAAAAAAACTAAAGGAAAGATAGGTGTATGAGATCTGCTAAATAAATTGGTTACATAGAGGCACTTAACTAATAAAAAAAACTAAAGGAAAGGTAGGCATATGAGATCATAAATGCACTTAACTAATCAAAAAAACTAAATGAAATATAGGTATATTAGATCTGTTAAATAAATTGGTTACATAGATGCACTTAACTAATAAAAAAAACTAAAGAAAAAATAGACATATGATATATGTTAAATAAATTGGTTGCATATATGCACTTAACTAATTAAAAAAACTAAAGGAAAGATAGGCATGTGAGATCATAGATATGGACTTAACTAATAAAAACTAAAGGAAAAACTAAATGAAAGATAGGCATGTGAGATCTGTTAAATAAATTGATTACATAGATGCACTTAACTAATACAAAAAACTAAAAGAAAGATATGCATATGAGATCTGTTAAATAAATTGATTACATAGATGCACTTAACTAATAAAAAAAATTAAAGGAAAGATAAGCATATGAGATGTTAAATAAATTGGTTACATAG
>JASDQU010262636.1:2921-15340 GCA_032191745.1 Picea mariana
ATTGGTAAATATATTTTTGGGTAATTCTACATGAACTTGTTACTTAATTGCATCGATAAATGTTATTTTGGAATAATTTTACATGAAATTCTTCATTTCATTGCTTTCACTAGTATTGTTGCATAATTTTAGATTATTCAGGTTGTGGGCACCACTCGTGTGAATATGAACCTTTGAAAATGGCGGGCGATTGCAGAGATTTGAAATTGGTTTACACTGAAGATTTTGACGCCCAAGACAGGCGAGACCATGCATGGAACCTATTGCGCCATCGACAACTCCAACGGCTCCTTGCACCGATTTGGACGATGGCACTTTCTGCGACCATATTGAGCTTTTGTCTCGTTAGTTTGGACTGACTCTATCTTTGCGGCTTCCTTACCGACCATCGACTTGGATACAGTGTGGTCATCTGCGGTGACCTTGGTTTACCCCCCTTCACACTTCCCAGTACTGCAGTAACGGTAGACTTGTCTTTGCTCAGTTTTCTCTCCCAGTTTCTTCTCTGCTTTTAAACTAGGCCCAAGAACTGATTATCCCACTGAGTAGACCTGTCTTTGCTCATTTTACTCTCCTGGTTTCTTTTCATCTTTTAACTAGGCCCAAGATCTGACTATCCCACTGAGTTTTCTGGAACACCTCTCCACTTTTAACCTTTCTGGCTTCACTGACCTGTCAGCAACAGATGTGGGATTGACGCTTACACCATTCCTCTCTGACTGCTCCAGTTGACCCTTTTGTCTCTATCCTTTTGTCTCTGTTTTGTTTTTCTCTAGAAGTTTCTATAGGGCGCCATACAGCCTGGACCATCCTGATGGGAACATGGGAGACCCATGGGACCATCCGGCAGTGCTGGCCTCGATAGATGTTCTCTGCTCCAACCATTTCCGGACTAGAAAGCCGGGTGCCTCTTTAGGTCTGAGCCCTAGACCCACCGCTCCTGCTTCAGTAGCTCAGTCAAGCACACAGTTCGTGTCTCCTGTTACTCTTGACACTACACAGAATACCAGTGGAGGCGCACGCCTTGTTACACCGCCGAGCTCCCAGGTTGATCCTCCAGACATTGTTGAGATTCCAAAGACTACTGTAGGGGCTAGTCTGATTGATTTACAGAAGCAAAGCTTGGTAGGGATCCACCAGTTAGGGGATGGACCTGAGGTGAGACACCCACTAGGACCTACCTCTCAAAAACAAGGCATACACAAGTGCCAGCAAAGAGTCTGGAAGCCCAAACTAAAACACCCCAAACTCATTCTTGGCATGGATGTAGGTCTTACTGAAGCATGCAACCTGGCCCTGTGTGCCTTGGTTGGCAGGCTTGCTTATAAAGAAAAATGTAAACAGAACGTGGACGCTTCGATTTCAAACCACTGGAAGTCGATCCTTGGATACATTCACAAGATTCACTTGCTGCAACAAGGTTGGATCGGCTTTATCTTCAGAAATCCAGAGGATTCGACATTCATTCTGGACAGTTTCTGGCCTATCGATGGGAGAAGTCTTATGCTCAAAAGATGGAGGCTCGGATTCAATCCCTCTACTGAGTTCTTCAGTCACAGGCATGTTTGGGTCCTTCTACCCGGTCTCCCTCTCCAACTCTAGAACCAACAAGCGCTTGAACTTATTGGGACCTCCATAGGGCATTTTTTAAGGGTGGATTCAAACTCCCTAGTTGCTTCAGACAGAAGGATGGCGAGGATCTACGTGGAAATCGACATCCAGGCTAGACTTCTAGAAATCTTAGAGATCAACTGGCGCAATCAACTGATCACACAATGCCTGGACTATCTTTGCATCCCCTTCCGATGCTCACTTTGCCGCAGAACCGAACATTTGAGAAGGGACTGCCATAAGTTCCCCCCACCTGACATCGTTTTGGATCCAGCAGAGGAGACAAATTTTGATGGATACATCTCTTCACCTAACCAGTTTGCGGAAGAGGAGGCACCTATCCCTCGACGAGTTACAAATCCATCTGATGAATCCATAGTAGGTAAGATTCATCTTCTGTGTCCCTCATTATATAATACCCTCTCTTCATGGGATAGACTCTTCATAAATGATCAGGAAAACATGATCTTGGGTACTGAAGCCACGACATTCCGGTTTTGCCTGATCCATCATCTATTCCCTCCCCAACTGAGCCTGTCCCAACTGTTAGCTCTACCATCCCTTGTCCTGCACCTACAACCCTACCATCACCACCTGATCCATCTACAAGGGTTTTGGGTACAACAGCCATAGCTGAAACACCAGAGCCTTACACATTACCCGGTTACTCTGAACCGACCCAATTGGAGCTACAACTAGATTTTATGTTTCTGACAGCTACATTAGCTCACTCTCTTCCCTTTGATTCGATACCTATCCATACCTATCTTCGAAATTCACTACTCCAACCGACCCTACCTCCTTCGGATCACCCATCCTCTTCAAACATTTCTACAACACCAGGGCTGGATCCCCATTGGTCAAGAGGTATTGGGCTTGAACTATCACCATTGAAAACCCGCAGTGCTCGCAAGAAAACTCTGACTGGAATGAAAGCATCGGGCAACACAGCTACTATTACAAATCAAGGGGCACTTAGAGGATTAAAATCCCTAGCTAGAGGTAATTCATGATCCTTCTATCCCTCAACATAAGAGGGATTGGAGGATCCCTGAAACTTGCCTCCATGTGAAGACTTTTGGAGAAGACACAGCCGTCTATTATCTTTCTGCAAGAAACACTAGTGAATGCTTCCGTAGCCAGGGAGTTCATGCATCGCCTCCAACCAAACTGGATGATCTGTGCGACAAGCTCTATGGGCACCTCGGGAGGTCTTCTGGCCTCGTGGGACCCTTCTCTCTTTGATTTTATACCGATGCTTAGCCCTGGAGGGATTCTACTGTCAGAAAATTGTTTTGAACTAAATTCTTCTTTCAACATACTTAATGTCTACGGCCCATGTGCTGATCGCAAGGCCTTCTGGGAGAGACTGGATGAACTCGGGCTTTTGGCGGCAAAAAATCTCATCATAGCGGGGGATCTCAACTTAACCACCAGTCCACTGGAGATATGGGGTGAAAAAGCGATTAACGATCCACTCATGAGCTTCTTTAATCAAGTTTTTTACAAGAACAACTTGATTGATCTGAAACCGGTTGAGCTTTTACCCACCTGGAGAAACGGAAGACAAGGATCGACCAGTATAGAAAAGCGACTTGACCGCTTTCTAATCTCTGAAGATGTGCTTTCTCCATCTCGCAGCTCCCGCGCGTGGGTAAACCTCCCATTTCTATCGGACCATGCGGCCATTTGCTTACAGATTGGTTTGGGATGCTTTGGGGTGAGACAGCCTTTTAAATTCAACCCGCTTTGGTTAAAAGAGGACTCCTTCAACAGCCTGGTCAGATCGACGTGGGAGGATAATTCTCGTTCGATGCCTGGAGATCCCCAAGGAAATCTGGTAAACAAACTATCCAATTTAAAGTTCCAATCTTCCATTTGGCTAAAAGAAAAAAAGAAAGCGGAACATGCCGCCATCAACAGGATTGACAAGGAGCTGAATGACCTACTCCGCTTACAGATCCAGGACATTGCCAATTTGAACATTGACAACAAAATCCGTGAGCTGGAGAACGCTCGATCATCTTTCCTTCGTGAAGATGAGGAGAGATGGCGATTAAAGAGTAGATTTCTCTGGCTTGCTGGAGGGGACAAAAATACCTGGTTCTTTCATCAGTTTGCCAGTGCCCATCGTTCAAAAAAGCAGCTGTGGGATATTGAAGAGGAGGACGGCACAACACATCATACCCAGGAAGACATCAAAGCTGCCGCTGCCAACCATTTTAAATATTTTTTTCAGGTTATCTCTGCTCCTAACCTTACAGCACAGGCGGAGTTAGCAAGTCGCTTCCCAAAGATGGTGACTGCCGAGGAGGCTCTAGCCTTGGAATCCCCCTGTTCAAAGGAGGAATTATTGGCAGTTCTTAAGGGTTTCAAAAAAGAAAAGAGTCCTAGACCCAATGGATGGTCGGTCGAATTATATCTCCATTTTTTTGATATTATGGGTCAGGATCTTCTGGACGTCGTGGAGGATGCTAGAACAAGAGGTGTGATAAATCCTCAGCTAAACAATACCTATATAGTCTTGATTCCTAAAGCAAATCTTCCTAGACATTTCCAAGAATTTCGTCCCATTTCACTCTACAATCTATGTTACAAATTAATTTCAAAGATCATTGCCAGAAGAATTCGCCCCTTACTCTCCAGGGCACTATCAGAGGAGCAACTCGGTTTCCTGAAAGGTAGACAAATTTTAGATGCAGTTGGTGTCGCTCAGGAATGCATACATAGTTTAAAGTCTAGGAAGCAACAAGCCATTCTTCTCAAGCTGGATCTCAAACAGGCCTTTGATTACGTCAATTGGAACTTTTTGCATCTTATTCTTCTTCAGTGCGGTTTTGGGTTAGTTATTACAAATTGGATTTTAGGCTGCATTTCCTCGGCAACCATTGATGTTTTGATTAATGGGGAAGCTACAAAAACTTTTTTTTGTGAGAGAGGGCTCCGTCAAGGTTGCCCTCTATCACCACTTCTTTTTATTTTGATCCTTGAAGGGCTTAGTATCCTACTCAAAAACAACCAAGAGGAGGGCCATCTATCTGGAGTTAAAATCTCGGGGCTGACACACATTCTGCACATCCTCTTTGTTGATGATGTGCTAATTTTGACATCAACTAGCCTTGCAGAATGGTCCATCATACACTCCATCATAAGCACCTTCTGTGCTACCTCTGGTTTGGTGATAAATCTTCATAAATCTGTCTTCCTAGCATTGGATACACAGGAGCCTATTTTAACAAATTTAAAAGAGCTGTTCAGTATTGCTGCAGCAGAGCTAAAGAAGGGGTTTTCCTACCTTGGATTTTTTATCAAATCCTCCAGGTTTTCTAGCAAAGATTGGCTCTGGATTATAGATAAATTTGAAAGAAGAATTCATCATTGGTGTAACAAGCTGCTCTCCTTGGGAGGGAGATATATCCTCATAAAAGCCGTTTTGGAAAGCCTCCCGTTCTATTGGATGGCATTAGCACACATCCCGGTCACAGTTCTAAGAACCCTTCGTCAACTTATTTTCTCCTTCCTTTGGACTGGCAGCAAGAAAAATTCTGGTTACCATCTCTGCAAATGGAAGGCAATTTCAAAACCAAAGATGATGGGCGGTTGGGGTCTCAGAAATCTTCCCTTCTTCTACAGGGTTCTCTCGGCCAACACCCTATGGTGAATTCTTATGAAGCCCGGTCTCTGGAGTAAGGTTATCAAGGCTAAATACATCCCTCATTTACCGGTTCATATCTGGATCAGATCGGCCTCGGAGAGACCCATCAGAGGCTCCCAAACCTAGAAACACCTCTTAAAGTCCCTCCCCATCATTCTTCATTGGCTCTCGTGGAATCCTAGTAATGGATTTGTGATTGAAGTTGACAGGGACAGTTTATTGGGAATGGGCAGACACGCATTGCTTTCCCCTCAACTGCTGGCGCACCTTCACAATAAAAGTCTATTTTTCCTTTACCAGCTCAAATTTTCGACCAGCGGAGGACATTTGGGCGATTTCTGGCTTAGCAGCGAGGAGTTAGAGTTGGACGCTGATCTCTCTGTTGAGTGGGATGGTTACACGCGCCGACTGATGGAATCGGGCATCCGTTTACAGGAACGGCCCGATACTCTCTTGTGGACGGGAGGGGATAGATCCGACGCCCTCACCGCAAAGAATGTCGACTGTGCATTAGCCGTAAAATGATGGACCAATACAACGGAATGATGGCGCGACAAGATTTGGAGGAGCGACTGTTCTCTTAAACTGAAATTATTCGCTTGGCTACTGATTGAAAATAAGCTGTTGGTGTGGCCGAATATTCAATCCCGGGGATGGGAGGGGCCTAGTCGTTGTATCCTGTGCAAATCACACATTGAGACAAACGCCCATGTCTTCACAGATTGTTCTTTTACCAGATCGGTTTGGCTTCTCTTAACGCCCACCCTATTTCTCATGTCAACTTGGTCAGGTCCTAGCACTTCTTTTTTCTTTTAGAATTGGATGGAGGACTCAAAGAACCCTGTGCAGCTGCCAATTCTTCTTTGCTGGCAGGTTTGGAAGACTAGAAACGCTGCCTTGTTCAAAGAAAAGTCACCTTACTATCACAGAGTGGCCAATTGAATCATTGCTGAGATGGCCTCGAGTAGGAATCAATCACCAGTTACACCTCCCAGCAAGACCTTTTTTAAAGTTCGACTTGATAGAATTGTGGCCTGGTTTGACGGAGCGGCACAACAAGACGGATTACTCTGTGGGGCGGGAGGGAAAATCATCTTAAACTCACATACATGTTTCCGGTGGACTCTAAATTGTGGGATCGGTACCAACATGAAGGCATAACTTTTGGGAGCATGGGTGTCTCTTATTTTGGCAAGTCGATTACATATCAATGAGCTTTTACTTCTTGGTGACTCCAAAATTATCATTGATTGGTTGAGCGGGCGTGCAGACTTCCATGTGGCGGACCTTGAAAGCTGGAAGGAGAGAACTCGTGAAGCTACTCAACTGATTAATAATCTTACCTTCTCTCACATCTACAGAGAGGAAAACAACGAGGTGGATACCCTCTCTAAAAAAGCTCTGTTATTGCCATCGGGACACATTTGTTTTACAAGGTGGGAAGAAGGCAATGAAGGACCTTCCATGATGATCAATCGTTGATCGGTCAACTTGCTTTGAGTGCTGCCCTTCCGTGGGCCCAGGAATGGTCTCGGCCTGACATGATACACTTTTGACTAGTATGGACAACTTGTTTCACCAGCATAGTTCTTGTTTTCTCGTGGTTTTTTCCGCTAAAATAGCCCTGTACATTCTTATATCCTTTTTGTCGTTTGTAATTTTCGGTAAGAACATAAAGCTATTAAACTATTGAGTTGGTATTGTATTAAAAAAATTTATTTCATTTAATGTTTTATTTAGTTAAAAGTAAATTAATTTTAATTTTTTTCTATGGCTAGGAGATTTCACATGAAAAATGTGAAGTTAAGAAAACATAAGTTATAAAGAATATGAAAGCTGGTTCTGATTAATCTGGCTTCCACACAATCATCGTTTTCAACTCCGGGAAAACTTATAGTCACTGTGGGAAAAATTATATTTTATTTGTTATAACTTGTAATTACCAAAGAAGGGAAAAAACCGTAACTTACATAAAACGTTTAAATAACATAAATTTAGTTTTTTTTTTTTTTCTTGCATGTTGTAATATTATGGTTTTGATCCTTTGGGTCTTTTGTACCAAATTGTAAATAAGTATTGTAATGACAAGATCAAATGACCCCATATGTAAAGATATAAATATCATGTATGAGTTTCTAGTATGGATCTCAAGATCAAGTTTCAAGTAGTGAATGTCTAGGCATGCATTTTCAATAAATAGATTTTCTATGTACCATGAAATATGCTTTTCATGATATTTTCAAGAGATGTAAATTTATTATTTCAAAATGTAATATAAAGGTTCAAGGCTTGTTGGAGAAGAGCACAAGAGGGTATACAAGTCTGCTAAAGAGGAAGAGGAAAGGGAATTCAAGGGGTTGACAAATAATTCTAACTTGCCTAAGTCTCATAACCTTCATCTTTTCACCTTTTCCCTATTTAAAAACCTTAACCGCCAATCATTAGTTGCAAGTGGTGATTGGTGGGGAAGTCCACACTCCATAGTTATGAGAGCATGATGTTAAGTACAAGTCTTGAGGAGTGTAAGAGACTCCATTTCCCATAGTAATTTGAACCATCTTGTTTCCCATGCACTCTCTTCATGCAAATTGAAGGACCTTTTAAGGGTTGCACATTCTCATGGGAATACATAGGAGCCCATTGGAAGGAGAATGGACTTCAATTCAGGATGGGGGGAGATTAGGAACATTGGCTCATGTATTTCCCCTACTACGCGGAGTCATTCTTAGTTGAACTTGTAGGTGCCCAAGGAGAGATGAGGAAGAGAAGGTTGTTGGCATGAGAAAACCAAGCCGAGGAAGAGAAGTTTTTGAACATAAGAAGAGAGATGGAAAGCTGCAGAACATAATAGAATCTAGGTTGATAGAGATCCATACCCATTTTCCTTGTAGATTATTGCTCACGGTGTGCTCAAGAGCCAAGATATGACTCCACTAAGTTGATCTTGAAGATAGACAATATGTTGGACTCCTTCTGCACACATTGAAAAGCACTTGAGGGAAGAAGATCCTTGAGGGATTGTTGAGAAGAGAAGTGAAATATCTTCGTTGTGTTCTATGGGGTAGTGAAGGGAGTGTCATGGCTATGTTGGTCGAAGAGTGACTTGGAGAGTTCTAGGGTAAATAGTTTGGTTGATCCTGAGAGAGGTTAGATTGTGTGAGAGACCTAAGTGTTCTAGACTAGTTTCCTTTACCTTGGTGACCTCATAGCTCGACTTTGGGGTGTCATCCATGGAGGATTTCCTACAATTTGGAGGAAAATTGCTCTCCAATAGCCAATTTCCTTTGACCAACTTGTTCAAAGATAAGTTTTCCATCTCTTTATTGAATTCTGATTTATAATTTAGAAATTAAGATGTGTTTTTCTTATGCGTGAATTTAGAATGGGATTCATGGAGAATGTACATGATATTTTCATTCATAGTTGTTGCAAGTCTTAACTGTTTGCTTGGTGACTTCAAAGATTCCTTAAAATTTATTTGGCTCGAATGACCTTCTGCATTCAAGTTTTATGTATGCATAATGGTTGCATTGATAGGTTGTGTGCCTTTATAATTCAAACTCCTTTAGTTTATTTTAATTTTAATTTATGTTAAATGTTGTTTGACATTGTGTGATATGTTAGAACTTGGATGGCATGGGGAAAATCTAGTTCAAATTGTTTGTCTATATTGGCATTGTGATCCATAAATGGTAGGCTTATACCTCATCCGTCTCATCAACACGAATGCTTATAAACAATATAAAAAGTGTATCACAATTTGGTTTTGTGAAAAAATAGATTTGTGGTCTGCATCTTAAATAAAATGAATTGTTGGGAGTTCAAAAATGGATTCGGTGCCTATGCATGTATAGAGAAGCATCCCACTACTTGGTGTGGTGAAATGGGAATGAAACTCTCCCAGGAATAAGAATAATTTACCAATTGTTGTGGGTGACCTATGGGCAGAGAAAGTCGCCCAAACAATGAAACAAATTYCCAATGGTCTCTAAATTCACCCAAGTTGTAAATAAAGCATTTAACAAGCWTAATAATGTTGATAATGTCCYRTGGGAAAGGTATAGACACCATAGAACTAAAACGTGTCCCATAGGAGTAGGATCTACTTGWGGGTGAGAGGAAATTATCCATCAAGATGCAGATAATTGTAGCTCTCATACCACAATCCAATAATCCATGAAAGTAACCCAARCATCCATTGCACAGAGCATATAATAAATTAAACCAGAACGATAGAAACTATAACCATTTTATTATGCTCAAAGAATTCATTAGCATAACCTTATTGTCCATCTCATAGCTAGAAATGAATACGAGCTTCATTTAGCATAACCTTATTGTCCATCTCATAGCTAGAAATGGAATTTAATGTTGCAATAGGTCATTAGAGAACCCTTGCTCCTTATGATGTAAGTGCAAACAAATCCTCTTTCGATTTCTTCTTGGTTGTTCGATTCTTGGGATGGAGTTCTGGGTGAATCCTCAAACATTTGGATTCCCAATGTCTAATCAATATGCAGTACTAGAAATAGTTCCTGCATGGGCCGCTTGGCCTTCTAGAGTGCCAACAATCGCTATCCTTATGATCCTTTTTCTTGCAAAAAAAGAAAAATATGCCATACCTTTTTATTTTGTGATGATGCTTGGTTGCTTGGTCCTCCAAGAATTAGAGTGATTATGGATGGAAAAATCATCACATTTTTTTTCCTCTTCCATGCTTCTACAAGCAAATTTTAGTGGTTTGTTGCACATGGCTTCTTTTTCGGTTCCTCTTTCCTTGGTGAAAGTGATTTGAGTTGCACTTGTGTTGACTTCTTGTCCACTGAATCCTAGGCCTTCATGATTAGGCCTATGTTGAGCTACAATGGGAATCAAAATCCCTTGGCCTTCCTTACCTAGCCCTTGGCCATAATAGCCCATTTTCCTCATAATCTTGGAACCAATGCCTCTAGTGTTCTTCTCGAAGTCACCAAAGGTTTCTTGAGAAAGGGTCTTAGAAGGTGAGTTTTCCATGCTTTCCTCTGTCATGGTCTAGCTTCGACAGTGGGAATGGAAGGGGCTTGATTTCTCTCTTGCACAACTTCTTCTAGCTTCTTCAAGGCCTCTTCCTTCATTTCCATGTCTTGGTATAACTAAGAAGTGAATTTGGTGAACCTTTCCTCTTGCCAATTATCTAGCTTAGTGAATTTATACCCCAACTATAAGAGATGCACTATGATCCTGTCTAGTTATTCTGTCACGACGATGAATGATTCCTTGCACTTGGAAAGTTATTTTTCTAGATCATCTTCTATTTTCTTCCAATACCATATTTCATCTTGAATCAACTTGTTGAATTCTCTCAACTCTTCCATCTTCTCCATGTTCAATGATTTTCCCATGGAAAATAATTCAATGTATCTGACAAACTTTCTCTTATACCATATGATCTGTAAATGGTATGCCTATGGCTCATTCATATCTTCAACATGGATGCTTATACACAATATAGAAAGTGAATAAAAATGTGGCTACATGGAAAATAGATTTGTCATATGCATCTTAAATAACATGAATTGTTGGGAGTTCAAAAATGGATATGGTGCCTATGTAGGTATAGAGAAGCATTCCACTGCTTGGGGAAAGGGGGGCCGACGAAATTGGAGTGAAAGGAACTCTCCCAAGCATAAGACTAATTTACCAAATAATGTGGGTGACCTGCAGGAAAAGAAAATCCCCTTGACAATGAAATAAATGCCCAAGTGTCTCTAAATTTGCCCATGCCATAAACAAAATGTCCAACAAGCATAAGAACATTGAGAATGTCTTGTGGGAAAGGTATAGACACCAGAAAAAAAATAAAACGTGGCCGAGAGGAGTAGGAGAAACATGTGAGTGAGAGGAAATTGGGTAGCAAGATGGGGATAGTTGTAGCTCTCATACCACAATCTAGTAACACATGAAAATAACCCAAACATCCATTGCACAAAGCATACAATAAATTAAACTAGAACAAAAGAAACTATAGCCATGCTATTATGATCATATAATTCATTACAAAGGGGGTGATCTATGCCTGCTCAAAATCACATGCACTATTACTCACTAGCAGACCCAAATCCCAGATAACCATGGCTTCGAAACACCTTCGCTCAGTGTGGACAGGGGTCTTGACTACTTCATCCATCGACTTCAGTTAGGTTTCCTTTCAAGTTATTACACAATTAGGTTTGGGAATGGAAGGGACTTGATTTGTCTCTTGCACAACTTCTTCTAGCTTCTTCAAGGCCTCTTCCTTCGTTTCCAAGTCTTGGTATAGCTAAGAAGTGAATTTGGTGAACCTTTCCTCTTGCTAATTATCTAGCTTAGTGAATTTATACCCCAACTATAAGAGTTGCACTCTGCTCCTATCTAGTTATTCCCTCATGGTGGTGAATGATTCCTTTCAATTGGAAATTTCTTTTTCTAAATCATCTTCTATTTTCTTCTAATACCATATTTCCTCTTGAATCAGCTTGTTGAATTCTCTCAACTCTTCCATTTTCTCCATGTTCAAGGATTTTCCCATGGAAACTACTTCAATGTATCTGAAGAACTTGATATTATTCCATTTGATTTGTAAATGGTAGGCCTATGGCCCATTCATATCATCAACATGGATGCTTCTAAACAATACAAAAAGTGAATCAAAATGTGGCTATGTGGAAAAATAGATTTGTCATCTGCGTCTTAAATAACATGAATTTCTGGGAGTTCAAAAATGGATTTGGTGCCTATGTAGGTATAGAGAAGCATGCCATTGCTGATCCAGGTGGATATCGGTGGCCACCCACCTTTTCCAACTGGCTCAAAACAGTTTTCTAGCAATTTTGGTAATTTACTATTTTTAGCAGTTTTTCGAGTCTTGAACTTCCAGAGCTGTTTTGAGGCCCTAAATGACATTTTTTTGGGAAAAAGAGGAGCAACATACAAGTTACTATGATGTTTCTCACATCAAAGTTGTATTCCTCTTATAGACATTTCTAACAAGGTATCGAGCGCCCTAAACGAAGATCGTATGCAAAAGTTACACCCCCGAGAAGTTAACGTATCAATTACCCCCATCGGGGCCCGCAAGCCTTTTGGATTTTCATCTTCCGGGGTTAGGGTTTTGGATTTTACTTATGTTAAAAAG
>JASDQU010262637.1:1992-15537 GCA_032191745.1 Picea mariana
GAATTTTATGAGCTACAACTCGGTCAAATGGCTATGGATGACCTGATAAACAAACTTCTAGAATTATTAAGGTTCGTGCCTTACATCCAGGAGGACAAAGTAAAAATTCAATCATTCCTAAGTTGTTTACCACAGTCCTATAAGGACAGATTCAAATTCGATAATCCCAATTCCTTGAGTGAAGTTTCCAGGAAGGCCAAAATGTGGTACGACCTATACAAACAACGATAAGAGTTTTCCCAAGTCTTGGAAAGACAAGAAACAAGATCATATGAACCAACGGAAGAAGGTATATCAACTAACCCCTTTATGGAATGAAACAAAGAGTTTTCCAAGGAAATATTATCACACCAATAACTAGAACACCCAAGGAGGTGGTAAACCAGTTAATATGGGAACAAATAATTTTGGGGATAGCCCCAGGGAACCGTTAAAATGATGAGAATGTGGAGAACCTCATTTAAGGAGGAACTGTCCATGTTTGACTTAAACAACCAAGACTACGATTCACAACCTACATGAAGCTTATACAGTGGGAGATGTAGGCAGAAGCTTACATCAGATCAATGCAGGCGTGGATGGCCGACAAGTTGATCAACAACCCACTGTAGTGGAAATTGAAGGTAACATTAACAATACTCATATTTCTATTTTAATTGACCCTGGAGCTACATTGAGTTATATCGCTCTTGGTGTAGTGGATTCAAATAAACTTAACAGAACAAAACATGTATAATCTTGGCTAGTACAACTAGTAACAGGGACAAAAAGAAAAGTATTTGATTTTATTTTGTGTCTGTAAGTTCAGTTTAGGTGGTCAAAACATAGAGACAAATCTGAACAGTCTACCATTAGGGTCTTATGACATAATTATCAGAATGGATTGGTTATAAAAATATAAAGCAATTTTAGATTGTTATGAAAAAAAAACACTCAAGTATAAAGACGAAAATGACACTGTTAGGACAGTTCAAGGCATACAAAAACAAATCTCAGTTAGGAAGATTTCAACAATGCAATTTAAGAAGTGCATGTGAAAAGGTTGTTAGATTTATGCTATCCAAGTGACAAACCTGTTGGAAAAGAAAACAAACCTAGCTTAGAGGATTTTGTTGTCTTTCATGATTTTAGAGATGCATTTGTTGATGAGATGCATGAATTATGCCAAGGAGAGAGATAGACTTTTCTATCGACATACTGTCTGGTTCATCCCCTATATCTAAGGTGCCCTACCGAATGCGTCTACCCGAGTTGACAGAATTAAATATCCAATTACAAGAACTACATTTGGCCAAGTGTCTCACCATGGGGAGCACCAATTATTTTTGTTAAAAAGAAGGACAGAACCCTAAGTTTATGCATCGATTACAAACAATTAAACTAAATGATGGTTAAGAACAAATACCCCTGAACTAGGATCAATGATCTAATCGATTGAGTAGGTGGGGCAAGGAACTTTTTTTTTTTTAAAATTGGATTTAAGATTTGGTTATCACCAAGTTAGAATAAAAGATGACGACATAAGAAAAACAACATTCAGGACGTGATATGGACATTACAAATTTGTGTTATATTGTTTGGTATTAATAATGAACCAACAAATTTCATGTGTTTAATGAACAGTATTTTCAGTTAGTACTTGGATGAGTCTGTTTTGGTATTTATTGATGATATCCTAATGTATTCTAAAACAAAAGAATAACATGAAGAACACCTAAGGGGCACGAACGAAACTACGTCACTCATGACTTAGAGTTGGCAGCTATAATAGACGCTTTAAATATGTGGTGACACTATATAATGGGCAGAACAATTCTTCTATTGACTGATAACAGTGGCGTAAAAAATTTGTTTAGTAAACGAGACTTTAATGCAAGGCAACCAAGATGGCTGGCCTTCTTGAGCGAATTCGACCTTGAGGTAAGACACATTAAAGGTAAGGAAAACAAGGTGGCTGAGGCTTTAAGTAGAAGAACTTACGGGATGTTTGAAATAAGAATTAGCAGGGCTGAAAGTGATCTTGAGTAGAGGATAAAGGCTTCAAGTAATAATGATGAAAATTACACTAAAACAGTGGAAAATTTACAAAATAATGCGTAAATTTAAACATAACAGATTTGAGTTTAGACATAAATGGTCTACTAAGATTTAAAAATAGATTATACATACCAGATTCTGCTGAATTAAAGTTAACAATTTTAGACGAAGTACATAAGAAACCATATTCAGGTTATCCAGGATACCAGAAAATGGTGAAAACACTAAGGAATTTATTTTATTAGCCTAATATGAAGGGAAAAACAACATAATACTTATCTAGGTGCCAAGATTGTCAACAGGTGAAAGTTGAACACCATCATTCAGCCAACCTGTTGCAACCTCTATCTGTGCCATAATGGAAATGGGAGACTATATCATTGGATTTTAATACAGGTTTGCCTAGAACTCAAAAACAAAATGATTCAATTATGGTAGTAATCGATAAGCTTAGTAAGTTTGCACACTTTATTCTTGTAAAAGTCTACTTTTAAAGATGTTATTATCGCTGAAACATTCATGAAATAAAATTTTAAACTGCATGATATTCCTAAAATGGTGATTTAAGGATAGAGACATAAAATTTACATCTACTTTTGGAAAGAATTGCTTGCAGGGTTAAATACTAACTTGAATTTCAACACAAGTTATCATCCACAAACGGATGGACAGATTGAACTAACAAACCAAATCATAGAAGATATGCTACGCATATACTTAAGGACAAAACCAAGCAATTGGGAATACTACCTACAATTTGGTGGAATTTGCATACAACAATGATTACCAAACATCGACTAAGATGAGCCCCTTCGAAGTACAATATGAGAGAAACTGTATGACTCCGATTAGCTGGGATAAACCAGTTGAAAGACTCATGGTGGAACCAGAAGGTGAGTTCCAAGTGGAACCTTTGCGAATTCTGGATAGGATATAAATAACACTACGTAAAAGAGCCATCGCCCAGGTAAAAGTGCAATGCAGGAACTTTAGTCCTAAGGAGGCCACTTGGGAGTTGGAGGGAGATTTGCAGAAATATCATCCAATCCTATTTCGAGAAAGGGATGAATACTGAGGAAAGTGTTTTATTGAAGCGGGAAAGGATGTAACATCCCCCAAAATAAATTATTGTTAAGTCTGAAATTGCTTAAGAATTTATTTCCATTTTTGGTAAATTCAAAATTGAAAAATTATTGCCATTTATGGCAATTCCGAATTTTGAATTTAATTAATTGTAAATTATTATTATGACTGTTGGGAAAAGATCTGATTTGACCCAACTAACTCTTTGACTATGACACTTGTAAGAAAAAAATATTTTTATATTTATTTTTGATGGACAAATGGAACAACCAAGTTGAAAATTAGTTGACCATGACTCCATGAGAGGGGAACATGTTGGAACTACCTCAGGAATAAATGTTACAAGTGAAAAATCAAGAATTTGGCCATCGACAGCCCTTGAAAATCAGGGATTTGTAAAGCTGCGGAAATTCCCAAGGGGAAGAGACGTAGGCACAAATGCTTTTGGCATATGTAGCATATGAGAGAAGGTAGGACACTACGAAGTATTTTGGGGAAAATAGTATCACTTACTGTTATGAGAACTGCATTCTGAGTGTGAGGTGAGGAGAAGTTTCTTGTAACTAAAGAAGGACTATAGATAAGGAGGAGTTTGGAGTTTGTCCTCATGGGTTCACGGTCAGGCAAGGGGGTGAATAGAGCAAGTAGATTGGATGCTCTGTTCTATGATTGGGTGGAACTTGGCTATTCCATTTGTTATTTCAACTTTTGGTTCATATATGTTCCTCTACTCTTCTCTAGTTGAATTTCTGTTGAATAAATAGTTGGTAGTATACATTCTATTATTATTCTTGGATGGATGACCTATTGTTTTATGGCTGATAAAATGCATCTATTATGGTAGAAGAATGATATGAATCCTCTTTGTTAGATAATGGTTAAGTAGGATAAAATGAATTATAGGATGAATCCTTGGAGATTGAATTCTGTTAATGACTGAAGTAATGTAACTATTGTTATATGTTGTCGGAAAAGATTTGTTTTTCTTATGAATAAAGTAATACAAATACTATTTTCTGTTGTAGGAATAGATTCATTTTGTTAATGAATGAAGTAATAAGCCATGATGTATTAGCAGTTATAGGAACAAATTTATTTTTTTAATAAAGGAAGAAATACAACTACTGTGAGTTGGTTATGGTAGGTACATGGGGTATGCCTATAAGAAAAATAGAATCATTTCAGACCTATTTTAATCCATACCAGACATGTGAATTACATACACATAGATAAGGATATTCTAGAAGAAAACTTGAGATTTGATATATATATCTAGACATATTGTTGTAGGTTAAATACACAGAACCATTTTAGATATTTGAAAATACCAGACAGAGTAAATGTCAGACAAAACTTAGAATAATTATCCATATACGATGGGAATATTCATATATGTATAGGTATTTATATATATGTATATACATTATTGTTGTACATAATGTTATATAACTACTTATACATATATACTACGCATGCATCAATATTTTCAGTGCTTGGACACAAGAGAGATGGAGTAAATGTTTCATTAGTATGACTATGCCCATTGTATGAAATTGTACAAATCAGTCATTCCCAAACAAAGTTCTTTGCTGGATATATATAATAACATAGAAGAAAAGGCCTAATAAATTAAAATATGTGAAATATGTTCTATCGTCCAGAATTGGACCAATAATTAAATGAGTATTGAAACCATACAAAAATTCCATGAACCATAATAAATTAATAGTGGAATTCAGAGCCAATGCAGAGTTTTCCCCCTTTGTTTCTTCTTATGGATTTAAGATACAAAGTAACCAGTTTGATAGGAACCTGGCGTGAAAACTAATACAATAAAGAGTATCCTAGGTGACACCTATATCACTGGAACAAAACCTAGATGATTGTTTTTTTTTTTCCTTTGAACGCTATAAGGCAGAACTCGAGTACCTTTCGAGTGAGGTGAGTTAGTGAATCCATTTGAGTAGAATTGGTTAAAACTTGCAAAGAGAAAAAGGGTGAGAATTAGTAAAACTGTAATAGGAAATAATTAACCAAATTAAATTTTGCAGATTCACTTACAGGAGCAATACTTAGCTTGAGAATTTGGCGGGAGTGCTTTCCATCGGCATCACCGAGTAACCTGGAAAGATCTAATGCCAGGGTTCCCTCGCAATATAACAGGGGTCCCATCATTAGCTTGGTAACCGAAAGCGTTAACCAAATAACTCTGGAATTAAGTAATTAAGAAAAAAATATGCTAACAATGAATACCTCGATAATCCAATCAAATCATATAGAACCCTACATGTCACAGTGAGGCATCTATCACCCTTTGTTTTACCTATTCTATTTTATTCATGCTACAGGAATTATAACAATCAAATTTCCAAACACAGAATACAGGAACAAAGAATTTATAAATAATTACTTGAACCAATTTAGAGTCTGATTTAGTACATACAGGAGGCATCGTATGACTGTTATGATCCCTTCCTGGAATATGAATAAATGTAATTAGACTTAGGGAAACGAGTCTGTACGAAGAAGAATCGATACATCAACGAGGAAATTTCCCAACAATCCACAAGAAAACATGTTTAAAAATTCTATAGTATATCACACGATTTCACGGTGAATCTCTACGAACGAGAAAGGACTCTTTCCTTAACAAAATAGTGATATGGAGACAGACAAGAACTTGATGGAATTATAACGAGACCCGAATCATATTTTTCTCAGAACCTGAAATCTGCAGTTCAAAATGTCAGACAAAAGTTTCTTTCAAAAACATATTTATCTTCTCCCACAAAAACCCTTATTTTAAACATTCAAAGAGATGAGAATCGTAAACATTCTATTAAAAATACTCATATTCAAGTAGAATGGAAAACATTTCTTGAGTATAAAAAGACCCAAAAACGATATGGAAGATATCTCCTTAGGATTTTTTATCACACAGTAGAATTCCAAAATTTACATTGAAAGACTATGACATCCCCAAAAATAAAGTATTTTGAAATTTAAATTTGCTAGAAATTTATTCCATTTTTAGTAAATTCAAATTTGGAAAATTTTTGCCATTTATGGAAATTTTGAATTTCAAATTTGATAATTGTAATTAATTGTTATGATTGTTGGGCAGAGACCTGATTTGACCCAACTAACTATTTGACTATGACACTTGTATGAAAAAAAAAATTTTTATATTTTTTACAGGAGGACAAATGGAACAATCGTGTTAAATTTAGCTGACCATGACTCCATGAGTGGGGAACATGTTGGAACTACCTCTAGGTTGATTGTTACAAGTGGAAAATCAGTGATTTGGCCATTGGCAGCCCCTGAAAATCAGGGATTTAGAAAACTACGAAAATTCCCAAGGGAGGGAAAAAGACCTAGGCAAAATTGATAAATAACATATGTGAGGAGGCAGGATGCTACCAAGTATGATGGGAAAAGAGACCATTGATTTTATTTGCTGTTATGAACACTACTGGGTGAGTGTGAGGCAAGAGGAAACTGTTGGAATTGTGGACATTGCCAAGGAGGAGTCTTCCAAGTTCGCCCTCATGGATTCATGGTCAGGCTAGGGGGTGAATCGGGCAAGTAATTTTGGCTACCTATTCTACAGTTGGGAGGAACGTGGCTGCTCCCTTTGCCTTCCCACAAACTGGTTTAGATATGTTGATCTACTCCTTCTCTGTTTTAAATAATCATTTATACTGATGAAATGCATATGCTAATTTTGTATCAAAGTACCTCTATGGGAGAAATATGTTGTATATTATCCCATTTCTGTAATATTATAAACTATAGGAACATAGTACGATTATCTGTTATAGGAAGAAAACTAATATTATAATGAATGGATTGATAAAACAATGAAGGATCTTCATCCGTGATAGAAGTAGAATAGAAATAACAGATTATATTACAAGCCAATGTGTATAGGGCGTGACAAGAACATAATTATTGTATATGAAATTATTAAACTAATCAAGCAGATTTTAGTACAAATTTTCTAAGAGTTCTGCTTGTCATGAGATCATACACTTGTAAGTATTTGAAATTATGTAGTTAGACTATTGTTTAATGGGATAAACTGTAGAAAACAAAAAGGGACCCTTCGAGTTAACTATGCTTTGATGTGTAAACTAATTGTGTGTATGAATGAAACCAAGTTAGGTAGATATACCTGTGTGTTTATATTTCTATAGGTAAAGATGCAGGACTGTAGTACTTAACTGAGTTTTCCATTTATGTACATATTAAACCAAAATCAAGATGAAACTATACCTATGACAATAAATCATTATATATATATATATATGGAGAGAGCTATAGGTATATACATAGGTGGAAAAAAGTACAAATGTTAATGGAAAGTTAAAATGAATTCCCTACAATAAGAATGGTAATATACACCTATATACGCGCACATAGCAAAGAGTTAATATACCAACTATTCTAGCAGTTATGTAGATCCAACCGTGAAATTAAAGTATAATTAAAATGACCTCTTTTATGAAGCACTTTGGATTTAATTAACAAAGATGTATCTATAAATTAAATGTGTAGATCTGACTACTTTGACAATCTCAGACCCTTCTTAATTTCCCTCTGTATAGGTTCCCTTAGCTGATGGTAATGACCTAAGAAATATTGATGAATAAACATGAATGAAATGACTAAATATTTGTATATTTCTGTAATAAGCTATACAAAGTAATAACATTACTAAAGTATCGATGCATGACAAGAATACGCATGCGAATAGGATTATATATACATTTGTATGAATATTACTTGAGACCTGTACAACAGTTTGATATTCTAGGGTTCTTTTTCATTGAGATGTGATTTAAAAAGGTTGTGGACCTTTGGAAATATATAATTCCATGCAATGCATAAAAGTTTAGATTGTACAGACAACAAATACCAAAATACAATAGAGGACAACATTCTAACTAAACCTTAGTGGAATTTCTGGAAGACATAATGACAGAAGATAAAATAGTATGCAAAATCGAAATAATATCCAAGGAAGGAATCAAGTCAAAATAACTATCCATGAAGATGGTTGAATTCCATTTTAGAATTCATTCAATTACAGATCCATTACTCGAAAAGAATGACTGTTCGTATTGCCACCCCAAAATATTTTACATCTCTTAAACTATAACCATATTCTAAATCATGTGACTTAGTGAGATCTCTGTCACCACAATGTTAACCCCTGGTTTAGAATCATATCAGTTCATAGAAAAACTAGGGCACGCATTGGAGAGAAACGAATTGAAACCTGAGCACCTTGTATGCCTTGGATGAGCACCGACATCTGGAGTTGTACAGAGTCGAAGTCCCTGCAAGGAATTTCAAATTCACATTAGCATTTTAGAACATAAATAAGATGGTTGAAGTTTCCAATAGAATAGAAAGAGTTTGAGTTATAATGGTACTTAACTCATGATTGAAGGCAAGGCATATTTTCCCTTATCATGTTTTGGCTTGATAGAGGTCCCTGGCTGAGGGGAGGATGGTCCCAGGTTCTCTTGATGGGTACCCTTGCAATAACAGGGTCCCATCATTAGCGTTTGTACCAATGACAGATAAATCCATTTGCTATGAAATGAAATAATATAAACAATACTAACACTTAAATTACGAATTTCAGAAGATGGGCCATGCGAACAGGCTGAAGGCATCCTCAATCCAAGAAGTTGCAAAAAGAAAAAAAAAAACCCAATATGATATGCTGTGGACATTTTTCTAACGGAACTACTCGAAAACCCCTGAAGTCATAAATTTTAATTGTGTAGGGTTGGAATGCATAGCCATTAGGGAAAGATTTTATCTATAAGGACCAGAAGAGAGTCTCTTCGAGATTCAGAAATGGATTCATGCTTACAAACAGAAAGAAAAAAGGAAAATGCAACGTAAATCATAATACATAGTAGGAAATATTTCATCTTCATACTAAGACCCTGCGTGGCTTCACAACAGTGCAACACCGGGCCTCGAAACTTATCAACGAAAAAACTATAGAGCCTATAACGGAATGGAAAAACCCTGAGAGTAAAGTTTTTTCAAAGAGGTGTGAACCCTTCAGTAATCGAAGAAACAAGAAGGCGGGATGCCGAATCCCTTTCAGAAAACATCAAGGACAGACACATAGAAGAATCCAATTCTGGTAGCAGAACCATAGATAAAAGTTACAAGGAATAGTCTTAAAGGGGTAGATTCAAATTACAGTCATAAAAAGATCCTTAAAGGGGAAGATTCAATTTATAGTCATAGTAAGACTTCCAATACGAGGGTTCTTCCACCATGATGGAAACTAGAGTTCTCGTTTAAATGACTAAGGACACAAGTGGTATCGCAAAACATACCAGGGAGATGAATAGTGATGACTGTTCGATTGGGTAACACCCTCCATTTCGATAGCCTTTCCTGTTGAGAAATGTTAATACACAAAGTCATTTTTGGAGGACTTCACATTGACAATAGAAACACTCAGAACCCTAAAAGGAGCTCTACTACACCGATTAAATGTTTGAAGGTATGAATGATAGTCTTGCCATGCGATGGGGAAGATGTGTCGTGACTAGGTTGAAGGAACGATTAGGTGAAACCAACAGAATTCGAGTACACAAAATATCCATTAATTTCAGGTGCAGAGCTTTAACTGTTCTGACAAGTAAACCACTCTTTCCCCACCAAGAAATTTGTGAAGTTAATGACAGTCCCATCATGATACTACTAGTGGAATACGTCCCCTCTAGCCATTCATTGGAGTTAATTATCATTCAATTGAGATTTCACTTAAGACATCGTTTAGTTAAGAGCAAGTTATACGAGGGTTTTAGTTTGGGAATCAATACCCAAACTTTTGTGTATTTGGAAACTGACAGGACACTAACCATGACTACTCATAAAGAAATCTATTTTTAATGAGGCGAACCATACCAAATGATGCCAAGCATCTTATTTTAAACCTTGTATATTCTGACACGAGAAATGTTCTTGACCCCATTACTTTATATATGGTGTATAAAATTTATTTCAAAGTCAAATAAATAGTAATGCGCACAAGCATAGGAACTCATGTCCAAAGGAGAGGGATGGGCTATAAGACCTAAGTCTAGATACTACCTATATATATAAGTATGTTGGGAGTAGTTTGAGACTGAAGGGGAGTGATAGAATTATGGAAAATTTTATCCACATAAGTTTTTCTATTCGAAGTAAACTAGACTGGTGTAATAATGTCATTGTGGACAGAAATGAATCTTACCTCCTCTTAAATTCTAAGCTTAAAACGAAATTGAAATATATCATGGATTTTTTTTTTTTTTGGTGAATTTGAGGTTCATTACATATGGTATTAGAAAAAAAGTTACAAACAAGGCCACATTAGCTTCTTAGTATACATTCTGGTTTATGTAAGACTAAGACTAATAAACCTTATGGTTACAAACAAAAAGCCCTTTCTGTTTTGTGTAAATTATGGCAGCTCAAGACGATGCAGAAATCAGGATGGAAGGAAATCCACAACAGAGACCTCCTGGAGATCCAAGATAGAACAGTGACGGAAGCTCACCCATGGAGGTGTTGGAAACAATGAAGAATCTTATTTTTGAACTACAGGTCTTCAAAGACGACAATGAAAAACTGAAGAAATCTCAGCAGGGACAACAAGAAATCAATGAAGTTCTGCTATGCAGTATAGTGACCAAGAAAAGCCCAAAGGACGATAATAACAACGAAGAAGTCAGTAAGAGAAATTCCAAGAACTCGGGACTGGAAATATAAAAAGGAGACAATTCGTCTAAAGGAACACCTTCAGTTGAAGATAGAACTAAAATGGACAGAAAAAGAAAACAAGTAGACCACCTTGAAGGAGAATTTAAAAAGATTAAACTAACTACCTTTGATGGAGAATCCAGGACAGGAGAAGAAGCAGAGGCATGTTTGTTGGACATCAAAAAATACTTCCAGATCTACAACTATTCTAGCAACATGAAGGTCAGAATGACCATCTACAATCTGAATGGAAAGGCTAGCATTTGGTGGCAAGACCTGAAATTGGCCAAGGGCCTAAAAGAGAAATAGTTGGAATGGTCTGACTTTAAGAAGTATTTCAAGAAACAATACCTTTCTGAAAGTTATTATGAAAGGAAGACGAATGAGTTTTATGAGTTACGAATTGGACAAATGACGATGGAGGACCTTATAAATAAATTTCTGGAACTACTAAGGTTTGTACCGTACATCCGGGAGGATAAGGTAAAAATCCAACGATTCTTAAGCTATTTACCACAGTCCTACAGGGACAGAATTGAGTTTGAAAACCCCAAATCCTTGAGTGAAGTATTCAGGAAAGAAAGAATGTGCTATGACCAATATAAACAGTAGGTAGAGTTTCCCAAAGCCTGGAAGGATAAGAAACAAGATCGAATGAACCAGCGGAAGAAAGGATACCAACCAACTCCTTATCGGAATGCAGCAAAAAGTTTTCTGAGAAAGGATTTTCACTCCAATCATCTGAATACGCAAGGCAGCGGTAAACCGATGAATTTGGGAACGAAGAAGTTTGGGGACAGCTCTTGCGAGCCATTAAAGTGTTGGGAATGTGGAGAGCCTCATCTAAAGAGGAATTGTCCCCGTTTAATTTCAGCAAATAGAATAGCTGTTCATAATCTGTAGGAAGCTTCGACGGTGGGAGATGTGGGTAGAAGCCTACATCGGATAAATGCAACCATAGATGGTTGACAAGCTAACCAACAGTCCTCGGTGGTAGAAATCGAAGGTAAAATCAATAACACTCAAATTTCTGTTCTAATTGACCCTAGAGCTATGCTAAGTTATATTACCCCTGATGTAGTAGAGTCAAACAAACTTAAGAAACTGAAGCACACAAAATCATGGCTTTTACAACTAGCAACATGTACTAAAAGGAAAGTAGTTGACTTTATTTCTGATTTTGAGTTCAACTTAGATGGCCAAAATATAAGAATAAATTTGAACATCCTACCACTAGGATCTTACGATATGATTATCGGGATGGATTGGTTAGAACAACACAAGGAAATACTAGATTGTTATACAAAGATACTTAGCTATAAAGACGAGTTTGGCACTGTTAGAACAACCCAAGGTATACCAAAACTAGTATCACTCAGACAAGTTTCAGCGATGCAACTCAAGAAATGTATGAGGAAGGGATGCCAAGTTTATTCCATCCAAGTGATGAATCTATTAGAAAAAGAAGATAATCCAAAGTTAGAAGACTTTTCTGTCCTACGTGAATTCAGAGACATGTTAGTGGATGAGATACTAGAATTATCTCCTAGAAGGGAAATAGACTTCTCCATAGACCTACTACTCAGTTCAACCCCTATCTCAAAAGCACCTTATCGAATGAGTCTACCAGAACTGACAGAATTAAAAATACAATTACAGAAATTGTTGGACAAAGAGTATATCAGACCGAGTGTCTCACCATGGGGGGCACCAGTCCTCTTTGTGAAAAAGAAAGATGGTACTCTAAGATTATGTATAGATTATAGACAACTAAACAAAATGACTATTAAGAATAAATACCCCTTACCAAGGATAAATGATCTATTCGATCAAGTAGGTGGGGCCAAGATCTTTAAAAAGTTGGATTTATGATCCTGTTATCATCAAGTTAGGATAAAAGACGAAGACATAAGCAAAACAACTTTTCGCACAAGATATGGACACTACAAGTTCGTAGTCATACCTTTCAGACTCACTAACGCACCAGCCACGTTTATGTGCCTGATGGGTCTTAGACTTTGTAGGACCCATTAACCCTCGATCCAATAATTTTTTTTATATAGTGGGCTGCATAGATTATATGACCAAATGGGTGGAGGCTAAAGCACTCCATAGAGCTACTGAAGAAGCTGTTCTAGATTTTTTGTTTTAAAATATCTTTATCAGATTTGGAGTGCCTAGAGAATTAGTCATAGATGGAGGAACTACTTTTACTTCTCATGGTTTTAAAGCCATCCTTCAAAAATATCATATTCATCATAGAATGACTACACCATACCACCCCCAAGCCAATGGACAGGTGGAAAGCACAAATAAAGTAATAGAAGCCATTCTCACAAAAACAGTGAAGGAAAATAGAAAGGATTGGTCTCAAAGGCTCTCTGAAGCATTATGGGATTACAAAACTACCTGGAGAAATACTACAGGATTCTCCCCCCTATGAATTAGTTTATGGAAAAAGTGTTGTCTTTCCTGTGGAATTTGAAATCAAAACCTTAAGGACTACTTTAGCTGCTAACCTTGATTTGACTGAAGCACAAACAACCAGGTTGCAGTAGCTTAATGAATTGGATGAAAAAAGACTAGATGCCATTCACTAGACAACTATGATTCAACAACAAAGAACAAAATGGCATGAAA